>CM008281.1:22169294-22187298 GCA_002319775.1 Fagopyrum tataricum | reverse complement strand
CTTGACGTTCCTAGGAGGTTACATGACGAAACGGACTCAATCTTGGCCGGGTCAACCTTGATCCCCTCAGCTGTAACTACATGGCCTATAAAGGCTACCTCTGACTTCTAGAAGTACTCACGCTTTGAAAACCTAGCATAGGGTTGGTTGTCTAGTAGTACATGTAATACGTCCTCAAGTGTTCTGCATGCTCATCTCTGTTCCGGGAGTACACAAAGATATCATCAATAAAGACTACTACAAACTGATCCAGGTAGTCGATGAATATCCCATTCATCAGATCCATGAGCACGGCCGGCGCGTTGGTGAGCCCGAATGGCATCACTACAACTCATAGTGATCGTATCTGGTCCGAAAAGTTGTCTTAGGAATATCATGATTCCTCACCCTCAGCTAGTGATATCCTGACCTCAAGTCGATCTTGGAGAAGACTGAGGCCCTCCCTGTAACTAGTCTAGTAGGTTGTCGATACAAGGTAATAGATATTTGTCCTTGGTCGTTACCCGATTCAACTCTCTGTAGTCTATGCAAAGTCTCATGGTTCTATATTTCTTCCTCACTACCATTATCGAGGCACCTCAAGGAGAGACACTAGGTCGGATGAACACTTTCTCTGCCAACTCCTCTAAATGTTTCTTTATCTCTACCATCTCAATAGGTGCCATCCAGTAGGGAGCGTTCGAGATCGGTCTGGTGTCAAATTCCAACTCAATACTAAATTATACGCTCCGTTGTGGAGGTAGGCCGGGGAAGTCATGCCGGAAACCTCCGTGCACTCACTACTGGTACGTCCTCTAGCCTTGACTTTTTTTTTTCTTTTTTTTTTCTTTTTTTAGCTCTTCAAGCTCTCTTGATCTAGTCCAGATCACACAAGGTAGTTAGTCTTACTCCGCAGACAAGAGGCGGTCAATTTTCTTTCCTTCTCGAGTTGATCTTCTTGGGTATCGGACTGGTTTCTTGACTCATACTTCAACGTCGCTTTTAACTCACCCGTGATGTTGTCGCTCATATATTATTTGTTCCTCCCACTGATTGATGTCCCTCCACCTTCTCATTTATTGGTTAACATTAACTCTTCCAGCCCAACCTTGTTCCAAGTCTCATTGCAAGCCTTCTCGCTCAGTGTGATATCTTTAATTTCTACCGGTAAAACTCCGAGCGCATTACTGCCTTTTGGTTAGGGCGTCTTTACCTATGTATGTTCACTATTCTCTAGTTTCTCTCTGCATGGTATTGTTCCCCATGATCGTCCCGACCTACGGGTTGTCTTATCGGTCTCATCCTTGCTATTTCTTGGTGATATTGTGTCTCGGGTCGTTTGTATCCTAACTATTACTTCCATAACGATAGTGGCTATCGCACGCCAACGCTACTCTTTGGACGTCTTTACTCTTTAACCGTTCATTTTCCGTTATTTGGTATTCTCCTCTCTTGTCCACTTGATCTCAAAGAATCCATCTAAGGTGGATGTGTAGGCGTGAGCATGCCACTACACACTCTTAGCGAGTTCTATACTAAGAAATGATTCTCTTTGTCTCCCTCACTCGGGTCTTCTTATATCCATCTGTATTCTTCAATCATTATCCTCTGTCTAATCAGTCGTCGCTTAGTCATGGTGGCATCTTGACCGCTTCCCATGTACTTATTTTCTTTCCTTGTAGCTTCTGTATCATCACACATTCCTACTAGTTCATTTACAGTAGATGGTGGTGATATTCTACCATTCATCGGGATACGTCACTATTCTTACTTCTCTTTTTCTTAACTCAACGTGTCGGTCCAAGTACCCCTTTCTTCGGTTTCTTAAATTTTGTTGCTTGCTTTCTTCTTCGTACCCTAACCGGGGTTGTTCTCTTACTAGTGCATGTTTGACTTCCTAACCAGCGATCCCGCTTCTCCACTTCTCCTCACCGTTCATCCAAAATGATTGCACTTCCTGACACCGTGTGATGACTTATTCTCGCGTTCCTCTAAGCACTATGATACCCTCTTCTCCGGTTTCCGGTTTCTTGGGAATATCCCTTGACCTCGACGCCTTTATTGGCTTTTGCGCCTTTTCTGCATCGTTTGACTTGATCTTCTTGTCATGTACACTTGTTGCTTCTTCTTATATACACTTGATGTAATTCCAGTCACTGTGATTTCTTTCGTTATTTTTGTATCCTTGGAAAAATCACGTCAGTTATATCTCTGCAGCCCGGAATCATTATTTGAACCTTGGCTTCTTTTTTTTTGAGGCGTGACCTTATTGGTTGGTCATATCTTCGAATTTCTAGTACCGTTGGATCAAACTTTCACTAGTCTCACGCTCCGTTCTCGTCTTTGGAAAGCTTTTATCCCTCCACTCGCATGCTTGATTTGTAGCGCCTTATTAATTCTAATCCGTGTGGGAAGGGTAGAAAGATAGTTACCTTTACCCTAACCCAACCCGATTACTATCTTGGTGTGCGCCGTCTATACGAGACAAGCAACTATAACTATTCTTATTTCGAAGTACAAAACACACTAACTTACTACTACCGAGATCTGCAGAGTTGTAACGCCCGGAATTTTATTCCGGACTTAGAGCGTCTTGTAGGTTATCCCGTAGGTCCAAGATGCTGAGTGCCGGGATTTATTCCTAAGAAAATCCCGAGCCGACACGTCGTTTTTCCCTTTTTCCCGCGTTCCGACCTTTCGTTCCGAGTTGAAGTGACAAGGGGTCATTTCCGACTCTTCGTTCCGGGCAAAAGAGGACAAGATGGCAGCTGTCACATCTTGGCAGCCTTGTCCCCTTCCCTCTCTCTCTCCTCTCTTTCTCTTTCACGTTACTTTCTCTTCCACACTCAACTCTTCTCCATTTTTTTTGGCTCTCTTCTCTTCTCTTCTTCCATCTTGTTGAGGATCCTTGTGTATGGACTGCAGAAAGGGATTCCAGGTTGTTGGTAAGCTTCTTCCTCTCCCTCCCCTCTCTTCCTTGCTGTTTTTCCCTTCTTCTTCCCTCCTTCATCCATGGCCATGGGTGAAGCTTTTGAGAAGTTTTTCCTCAAGTTCTTGCATGCATGTGTTCTTAGCTCGATTAGGTCGAGGAGAGGTGCCTAAGACCAGTGGTGGGTGTTTGGAGAAGATCCAACAAGAGAAGAAGCACTTGGGAGCCAAGGATCCACGATTGAAAACAAAGAGGACGATATTTTGCAGTACGACCGCGGGGGCGGATCATCACGCCCGCGGGCGCGGCCAGCCGCAGGGGCGGCTCAGCACAGCCGCGGGAGCGGACCAGCACAGCTGCAGGGGCGGCCAGCATCGCCGCAGGGGCGGCCAGCATCGCCGCAGGGGCGGCCAGCATCGCCGCAGGGGCGGCCAACACCGCCGCGGGTGCGGCTCGGCATGGCAGCGGGGGCGACGGCGGACTCCGGCTCCAGGACAAGACCGCCGCGGGGGAGGCTCCCTTCCTCCGCGGGTGCGGCCGGCAGCGCCATAGGGGGCGGCCTCTGGTTCCGCAGGGGCGGCTCCTGCTTCGCCGGGGCGCCAACTTGACTCCGCGACTGCGTTTCTTCGACAGTAGGTTCCTCCTCTCCCTTCCCTTTCGTTCCTTCCTTAGTATTGATGTTGAATCATGTTAGTAGCATGCCTAGGATGGATCTAGCGTAGCTTGGAATGCCACTTAGTGGTTGTGAACCTAGGAAGCCTTAAGGCTCGATGTAAGTGATGGATATGAGCATGTTAGCATGATGGATCAGGATTTATATCTTGTGGATTTATGAATTGTTGTGGGATGTTTCATGTGTGGAGAGTGTGTGGTGAGTACTTGGGACCTAGGATGCATTCCTAGTTTGAGGGTTAGGTGATCTTGCATAGATCACTAAGAGTGAAGTCTAAGACTTCTTGAGAGTGAGTATGTATTGATATGCATATCTCTTGTGAGCAGGTTGTGGGCTTCCTCCTAAAGGGAAGCAAGAGTGTGGTGACTTGGGTTTGGTGACGAGGTAAGTCTCCGGACTTACTTAGCTCGTATTTTACGTATTAGCATGGATGTGTGTTTGGTGGTGTGTGTTTATGTTTCGTTATAACTATTAAACCGGTAATTAGGACCACCGACATTATATATATATATTTTGGCCCAAGTGTATGATAACGGGCGGTGACATCACTGCCTAGCCTTGACTGGGGCTAGGAGGATCTTGGCGACTAGCCCGGCGGGTATACGGGTGGGTGCATCCGTGCCATTCCTTGCCGGTAAGTGGGGATCGAGACGAGACCATTGGGGTCTCGTGTCACAACAGAAGTTGAATTAGAACGGGATATGACTAAGTAATAAAAAGATAATAAACGGGACTTGCGTGTTTTATAATGTGTGATATGTATGTGTTTGTGCCTTCACCTCTTTTCTAATGCCTAGAATATTAGCTAACGGTTTTAAACCGTTTGCGTAGATGACTTGCAGGTTAGGGATGCCGCCGAGTGAGGCGGAGGAGTGGACAGCCGGGGTCTCCGTACATTATAGGACGGGGAGATTTTTGGGTTACCTTTTTGTTTATGTGTACGGTTTAAGTTTTCGTATTGGAGTGTATGTTTTGAGGACGCGGCTGAGTTTCCAAGTTGTACTTTCTTACTTTTCGGTTTCCGCATACATTAAAAACGTTTGAATATTCGCCTTTATTTGTGCCTTGTTGAAAGGTCCGGTGAACTTGTTGTCAAGCTAAGGGTCGGGACCCATTGTGAGGTCTCGCCCAGTAGCACCCCGAGTCCCGCGGATTTGGGGTGTTACAAAAGTGGTATCAGAGCCCTAGGTTGACAACAATGGCACTCGCAATCTTTTAAAGGCCGAATGAGGTATAAAACAGAACCCACACGGGTTTTGACTTTTCGTTTTCAAAATCATATGCATGAGTCGGGTTTGGGTTAGAATGTACGGGACCACCACTCCTTCCGCAAACCTCGGCGACATAGATCTTCGGATTAGAAGTAGGTATATATATATATATATATATATATATATATATATATATATTTATATATATATATATAGATATATGACCTTAGGATGTTTGTGGATTTGTATGTACCTAGCTACGTATGTGGCCTTAGGATGTTTGGGCTTGTATGTCTTGAATGTGCTTTGTGATCATGTTTACCATTTGCTTTTAAAAGTTTTAGCGTACCGAGATCATAAGTAGTACCTACACATTTATACTTAAGTAAACATATTACGCTATTAAGATGGCACGTACGAGAGCTACCGCTTACGAAGGACCCGCTAGGGGTTGACCCCCTCTTTCTCCTACCGTCCCGAGACGGGGACGAGTAGAACGACCTCCGGGAGCGAGAGGTTGGGGACGTATCCCCATTGCGGACCGCCAGTTATGGATCCACCAACAGTTGAGGTTCCCGTAGAGGATGTCGCAAGAGAGCATTGTTCCCGAGGCTAGAAATACGGGTTTAATAGAAAGAGGATAATACGATATCATTCCCTTAGAGACGACGTAAGCGAAAAGGGGCAACTAAGTAAAAGAGAGATCGAGACAACTTAAGAGCAATCAAGATGGAAGCGGTGCTAAGGGAGCCATAAGCGAATGACGACGAAAGCAATGGAGTTAACAAACTTAAGTTCTTCGAGAAGACGCGTGAACAACTAAAGATGCGAATCAAGGAGGAGATGGGTGCATTCTAACAAGGTTAAAGCCGGTGTTCCATCATGAGAAGTGAAGCTTTCCTTAGACGCTCCTAAGCTTTGGAGTCAATATGAGAAACGTGATCGAACCAGTGTGAAGGCGGTAAGATACCGTAAGTTAAGCTTACGAGGTACCATTAAGTGAAAAGTAAACATTACGAGAGTTATGAGAAGAATGGCAAGGTGGGGAGTTACGCGGAGTTGACCGATTTCCGTTATGACGATAAGGCGAAGAAACGCCAAAAAGGATGGAGTATGTATAAATGATGATCCTAAGAAGATGAGAGCAACACATGGATGCTAACTAACGTTAGAGATTTTTGAGAAGACGCACTTACAAGATATCATGAAGCGCGGTTAAGCCTATGAAGGCGAGTCATGTGACTCAACAACGCCGAGAAGGGTATATTTATCTCGCTGAAGGAAAAGGAAGCATGGAATGAAGAATGAGCTAATGTAGTTTAAGGTAGAGTACCCCGGGAGGGTAGCATTCATGAGAATGATAACATGGAAGCATAGAAGAATGGTAAGTCATTGACATAGGAGAAGCTCAGCTATCAGTTAATTGGTGACAACCGAGAACGCGAATGTGTGTGTGGTCTATGGATGAGTGTGGGGGAGAGTAACCAGGTTTTGGGATCATGAAGGAACGGTAACAAAAGAGTGAAAATACATTTGAAGTGATTATGGAGAACACCAGTTTGCGAAAAGAGAGATGGTCACCTCTATTTGTACAGCGATTACAATGAGCAGAACAAGATTACAATGAAGAACAAGTACCCCCTTACCACGTATAGAGGATCTACTCGACCGGTTGCAAAGGTCGGTGGTCTCTTCTAAAATCGAGTTAAGGTGTGATTGTCACCAATTGAGAAGTCGAGGCTGGGATAGTGACACGGCCTTTTGGACAGACCATGGTCACTACGAGTTGTAGTGATTCCATATGAGCTTACTAATGCCCGAATAGGACATTCTGGTCTACTCTCGAAGAAGAGAGAAGTGGTATGACCAGTTGTCTCGGGATGACAACCCCCGAAGGATGTGAAAGAAGTTGCAAGTTTCTGGCATGCGCCGATCATTACCGGAGTTATGGAAAGATTCTCCAGGTAACACCATCTAGGGCTAACCTACTTCGGATGGCGATGAAGTATCGAGTGGGACGACAATGGACAATGGAGTTGTGAGAGTTAAGAGGAGATTCATTGGTGCAACTATTTCGGAAATTGCCTCGGAGTATGACCGGGCTGAGGGTACAAGTGATTCTTCAAGAATGGTCTTGATTGAATATTGAGAGACGATGCAAAGGTCATAGCATACATGTCTCGTTAGTGGGAGCAGTATAAAGCAAAGTATTTCCATCGCTACTTAGAACTTGCAACAAGAGTTGAGGAAGCGTAACATCGAGTGTGGTTTGACAAGAACCAAAGCTAACGGTGTAAATTGGAAGTTCGATCTTCTTTGTTGAGACAAGCAAAGAAGAACCATAATGGAAATGTCGTAGTAGGAAAGACCCGAGAAGGAAGTTGAGTTTCCGATACATCGGAACTTTTTGGAGATCTTAGCGCAAGTTGGGAAAGTGTTTTACCGGCTGGCATGGCCGCCGAGAGTAGAAGGTGTTCATCTAGCGTTCAAGTGTATCAATCGAGAAAGGAGGACGTGCCGAAGACGGCATTCAGGATGAGATAAGACCATTATGAGGTTGTCGTGATGCCATTGGCTCACGAATGCAACCGCCGTCTTCATAGAGTTGATGAACGGCATCTTCATCGACTGGTTGGACCAGTTCGTGGTAGTGTTTATAGACGACATCTTAGTCTACTCCCGGAGTAGGGAGGAGCATGAGGGACACTTGAGGACGGTGCTTCGAGTCCTCCAGGATAGAGAGCTTTACGCTAAGCTCTCTAAGTGCGAGTTTTGGATGTCCGAGGTGGCATTTTGGGTCGTACAGTTTCCGCCGAGGGTGTCATGGTTGGCCCGGCGAAGATAGAGTCCGTTTCATCGTGGCAACCTCCTAGGACAGTCAAGGAGGTGCGTAGTTTCTTGGGCTTAGCGGGATACTACCGCCGTTTTGTGGAGGGTTTCTTAGTGATTGCACGACCGCTCACTTCCTTGCCGAGGAAGTCCACCAGGTTCGTATGGTCCGAGCCTTGTCAGCGCAGTTTCGAGGAGTTGAAGAGGAGGTTGACTTCCGCTCCTATTTTAGCCCAGCCTGAGGGCATAGAGGACTTCGTGGTGTATAGTGACGCCTCCAAGCTAGGCTTGGGGTGCGTCTTGATGCAGAGAGGTAGGGTTATTGCGTACGCTTCTCGGCAGCTGAAGCCGTACGAGGAGAACTACCCTACCCATGATCTTGAGCTAGCGGCAGTGGTTCACGCCCTGAAGATCTGGCGACACTATTTGTACGGGGCTACATGCTAGATCTTCACAGACCATAAGAGTCTGAAGTATATATTCACTCAGCGGGAGTTGAATAACCGCCAGAGGAGATGGTTGGAGCTGATTAAGGACTTTGACTCAGATATTTTGTACCATCCAGGGAAGGCGAAGTAGTCGCCGATGCTTTTGAGTAGGAGGACACCTCGAGAGGAGGCTATAGCTCGGCTTACGGTTCAGCCACGGTTGCAGAAGGATTTGATCGGTTTGGAGTTGGATATCCGGTTCCCGGATACAGACTGTTGCTTGTCCGAGTCGGAGATATTACCTGACCTGTCCGGAGATATCCGGCAAAAGCAGGAGGGATGTTCCATTTTGATGAGGATCCGGGACAGGATTTCCCGAGGAGAGGCACCGCAGTTATCACAGGAGCAGACTGGCTACTGAAACGCCAGGGGCGCATTTGTGTACCGTCGGATCAGGAGTTGAATAAGCAGATTTTGCATGAGGCACATTCCACACCTTACTCGGTGCACCCATGCACGATTAAGATGTACCAGGACAATTGGAGATTTTATTGGTGGGGCGGGCTCAAGCCCAATGTAGCTACATATGTGGCCGATGCACGACCTGCCATCAGGTCAAGATCGAGCACAAGAGACACAGAGGAAAGGTTCACCACTGCCCGTGCCGCAGTGGAGGTGGGAGGACATATCCATGGATTTCGTTACCGGTCTGAGACCGAGTAGGAGCTTCGACATGATAAGGGTAGTAGTAGATCGATTGACGAAGACCGCACATTTCATCCCTATACGGGAAACGTGGCCGGTGGTTCGTTTAGCCGAGGAGTTTACCGTCAGATTGTGAGATTACATGGAGTACCGAGGACCGTCATCTCGGACAGGGACGGGCGTTTTACCTCGAGGTGCTGGCACGCGTCGATTGGGATGGCACCGTATGAGGCATTGTATGGACGGAGATGCCGTACTCCCTTATGTTGGGACGAGCGGGGGAGTTTGAGCGTTGTAGCTCCAGATCAGGTACGGGACGACGAGGCTAGAGTTGCTTTGATCCGAGAGAGGATGTTGACCGCGCAGAGCCGTCAGAGGTCGTATGTGGATAGGAGGTGTAGACCTCTCGAGTTCAGGGTAGGAGCTCAGGTGTGGTTCAGGGTATCACCGACGTGGGGCGTCAGGCTATTCGGCATTAAGGGGAAGTTAAGCCCCGATATGTCGGTCCATTCGAGAGCTTGGAGAGATTCGGTGAGGTGGCATACCGGTTAGCATTGCCACCTCGGTTAGAGAGTATACATCCGGTGTTGCATGTCTCTCAGCTGAGATAGTACATACATTACCCGAGACACACCATCAGTCACGAGGACCTAGTGGTCGAGCCGGACCATACTTTTACAGAGCACCCAATAGCGGTCTTAGAGCGGAGTACGAGACGCCTTCGATTGAAGGAGATACCGATGTTGAGGATTCAGTGGTCGAGGCGAGGAGCCGATGAGGCTACATGGGAGACGGAGGATAGTATCCGGAGGAACTATCCCGAGTTTTATGCAGACATAGTGACATCGATAAGACCGGCGGGCTAGTCCCGGGATCTTTCCTTGTTTGTTTTGTGTAGTTATGTTATGACGTGTTGTGTGAGTTCGTATGATTATATTTGTACATTGCGAGGTCTTGACGTGATTCTGTTCGTAGACTTGGATTAGAGCCGATAGTGACGTTTTATGAGTTCCACGTGGTTACGTGACGTGTTTGTCCGAGAGTGTTGGGTTTAGCAAGTTTCGGTACGAAACTTGTTTTTAGGGGGGTTAGTTGTAACGCCCAGAATTTTATTCCGGACTTAGAGCGCCTTGTAGGTTATCCCGTAGGTCCGAGATGCTGAGTGCCGGGATTTATTCCTAAGAAAATCCCGAGCCGACTCGTCGTTTTTCCCTTTTTCCCGCGTTCCGACCTTTCGTTCCGAGTTGAAGTGACAAGGGGTCATTTCCGACCCCTCGTTCCGGGCAAAAAAGGACAAGATGGCAGTTGTCTCATCTTGGCAGCCTTGTCCCCTTCCCTCTCTCTCTCCTCTCTTTCTCTTTCACGTTACTTTCTCTTCCACACTCAACTTTTCTCCATTTCTTTTTGGCTCTCTTCTCTTCTCTTCTTCCATCTTGTTGAGGATCCTTGTGTATGGACTGCAGCAAGGGATTCCAGGTTGTTGGTAAGCTTTTTCCTCTCCCTCCCCTCTCTTCCTTGCTGTTTTTCCTTTCTTCTTCTTCCCTCCTTCATCCATGGCCATGGATGAAGCTTTTGAGAAGTTTTTCCTCAAATTCTTGCATGCATGTGTTCTTAGCTCGATTAGGTCGAGGAGAGGTGCCTAAGACCAGTGGTGGGTGTTTGGAGAAGATCCAGCAAGAGAAGAAGCACTTGGGAGCCAAGGATCCACGATCGAAAACGAAGAGGACGACGTTCTGCAGTACGACCGCGGGGGCGGATCATCACGCCCGCGGACGCGGCCAGCCGCAGGGGCGGCTCAGCACAGCCGCGGGAGCGGACCAGCACAGCCGCAGGGGTGGCCAGCACCGCCGCGGGTGCGGCTCGGCATGGCCGCGGGGCGGCGGCGGACTCCGGCTCCATGACAAGACCGCCGCGGGGGCGGCTCCCTTCCACCGCGGGTGCGGCCGGCAGAGCGGCGGGTGCGGCCAACAGCGTCGCGGGTGCGGCCGGCTGCACCGCAGGGGGCGGGCTCTGGTTCCGCAGGGGCGGCTCCTGCTCCGCCGGGGCGCCAGCTTGACTCCGAGACTGCGTTTCTTCGACAGTAGGTTCCTCCTCTCCCTTCCCCTTCGTTTCTTCCTTAGTATTGATGTTGAATCATGTTAGTAGCATGCCTAGGATGGATCTAGAGTAGCTTGGAATGCCACTTAGTGGTTGTGAACCTAGGAGCCCTTAAGGCTCGATGTAAGTGATGGATATGAGCATGTGAGCATGATGGATCAGGATTTATATCTTGTGGATTTATGAATTGTTGTGGGTTGTTTCATGTGTGGAGAGTGTGTTGTGAGTACTTGGGACCTAGGATGCATTCCTAGTTTGAGGGTTAGGTGATCTTTCATAGATCACTAAGAGTGAAGTCTAAGACTTCTTGAGAGTGAGTATGTATTGATATGCATATCTCTTGTGAGCAGGTTGTGGGCTTCCTCCTTAAGGGAAGCAAGAGTGTGGTGACTTGGGTTTGGTGACGAGGTAAGTCTCCGGACTTACTTAGCTCGTATTTTACGTATTAGCATGGATGTGTGTTTGGTGGTGTGTGTTTATGTTTTGTTATAACTATTAAACCGGTAATTAGGACCACCGACATTATATATATTTTGGCCCAAGTGTATGATAACGGGCGGTGACATCACTGCCTAGCCTTGACTGGGGCTAGGAGGATCTTGGCGACTAGCCCGGCGGGTATACGGGTGGGTGCATCCGTGCCATTCCTTGCCGGTAAGTGGGGATCGAGACGAGACCATTGGGGTCTCGTGTCACAACAGAAGTTGAATTAGAACGGGATATGACTAAGTAATAAAAAGATAATAAACGGGACTTGCGTGTTTTATAATGTGTGATATGTATGTGTTTGTGCCTTCACCGCGCTAACGGTTTTAAACCGTTTGTGTAGATGACTTGCAGGTTAGGGATACCGCCGAGTGAGGCGGAGGAGTGGACAACCGGGGTCTCCGTACATTATAGGACGGGGAGGTTTTTGGGTTACCTTTTTGTTTATGTGTACGGTTTAAGTTTTCGTATTGGAGTGTATGTTTTGAGGACTCGGCTGAGTTTCTAAGTTGTACTTTCTTACTTTTCGGTTTCCGCATACATTAAAAACATTTGAGTTTTCGCCTTTATTTGTGCCTTGTTGAAAGGTCCGGTGAATTTGTTGTCAAGCTAAGGATCGTGACCCATTGTGAGGTCTCGCCCAGTAGCACCCCGAGTCCCGCAGATTTGGGGTGTTACAGAGTGGAGTGGTGGTTTCTGTACTACTACCCAACCCGACTCAACAGTAAATAAACTTTGAAATTCATTTTGAAAAACCAGATCCCTTTTCGGGTTTATACTTGACCTTTTTAGAAGATTGCGAGTGCTATTGTTGCCAACCTAGAGCTCTGATACCATGTTGTAACACCCCGAATTCTGGGAACTCGGAGCGTCACTGGCTAGGACCTCACAGTGGGTCCCGGCCTTATGTTGACGTCAATAACGTTGGATCTTACAACAAGGCACAAATTTGAATTCGGGGTGTTACATGACGCAGTTTCGTACGATCATCTCTTCAATTTTACAGTGTCATCTATTCGTTAATCCACACCATGTACCCTAAAATTTAATTAAATAAACCGTAATTCTTTCTAGGATTGATACTAATTTTGGCATTCGAGTATCTCAAATGATATTGTCCCGAAATCCTCTTTCCCGATTGTTATTGCACGATTTGGATTCTTGCTTCATTTCCATTTATAATGTGAAAATTACATCCTTACAACAAGTATCACATAACAATTAAGACAATTCTCAACACAATGAATTATCAAACATTTTTTTTGACACGCAATTATCGTCTAATCCGTGCAGGGCACGGGTATTAAAACTAGTTTATATACTAAAGCAACTCGTGAACTTACACGTGGCACAGTCCGGTGAATCCACGTCATTAAATTTACACGTGGCACAATTTGGTAAATCCACGTCATTAAATTTACACGTGTCAAGTTTTTGTTAATCTAGGTCCACCATGTTAAACAAATTATTTAAATGTTTAATTTACGAATTTATTTTAAATATTTTACTAACTAATTTTTTGTTAGTCTCACATATTATTACTTGACATTTAATTAATTATAATTTAAAATTCAAAATCATTAAGATTTGCAATCCAATTTTAAAGATATTAATATTTTGTTAACTTATAATTTTAATTTTCAATTGAACATTATACTTTCTAAAACTTATAAATTTCATTGTTTTATTTAAAACTTTTAAAAAAATATTATTATTTTGTTTATTTATATTTTTTAACTTTATTTTTTTCTAAAATTCGTTTTTTTAAAGGATTATATATTCATTCATTTAAAAAAATAAAAATATAAGAATAAAAAAAACGTTTTTTTTAGAATAATTTTTTTACATATAAAAAAATTGATCTAAAAATTTTTTGGAATAAATTCAGATATTTTAAAATAATTTTGTATAAAAATATTTTTAAATTATTTTGAATTTAATTGATAGTTGTTATTATTTTGAGTTTTCTTTCTTTTTTTAAATCTTTTTAGTAATATTTTTACTTTAATAAATTGACATATGTTATTAGTCTTATTAACTATTAGGTAATTCACTATTTAAATTTAACTATTTGCTATTGTAATTTTTAACAAAATATACTACTTATATTATATAAATCTCTTTCATTTACATTTTAATATATTATTATTTTATATTGTTAATTTAAATTTATGATTTGTTTTACCTTCTTTTTTATGTTAGTATATGTTTATAAATGACTTCATATCTATCTTATATACTAAAACAACCCGTGAAATGATACTTAACGCAGTTTCGTGCAGTCACCTCATCAATTTTACAGTGTCATATATTCGTTAATCCACATTACATACTCTAACATTTAATTTAATAAACCCTTATTCTTTCTGTGATTGATGCTAATTTTGGCATTCGAGTATCTCAGAGGATATTGTCCTGAAATCGTCTCTTCCGATTGTTATTGCAGGATTTTGATTTTTGCTTGATTTTCATTCATATGTGAAAAATATAATGTTACAACAAGTATCACATAATAATTAAGACAATTCTCAACATAATGAATTATCAAACATTTTTTACGACACATAATTATCGTCTAACCCGTGCAAGGCACGAGTATGAAAAATAGTATACTACTAAAGCGATATACATTGATGCTGATGTGACGCGTTGTTGATCCAGTATTTTGAAATAAAGCTACCACAATTAACGCCGTAAAAATTTTAATATAAAGCATATAATTTTAAGAATTTTTTTTGTTATTTACACAAAAGTATTTAAAAAATTCAGAAAAAAACAAAAAATAAGAAAGTTGCGATTTTTTTATAAAAATTATATATATATATATATATATATATATATATATATATATTACTTAAATTATGAATTTGAACATATTAGTTTACTTTTTTTTAAAAAAACAAATCCACATTTCATTCATAACCCTAAATTTTTAATGACATGTAAAAAATTAGTTGTCAATCCAAAACCGAAGTTAGAATTTTTTTTCTTGAAAAGTAAGTTATATTATTCTTTTTATAAATACGTTGATAGTATGTATCACTTTCAATAAGTTTTAAAGTTGGTATTATTGAGTTAAATTGATAGTTGTTATTAACTTATTATTTTGAGTTTTCTTTTCTTTTTAAAAAATATTTTTTAGTAATATTTTGATTTTAATAACTTGACTTATGCTATTAATCTTATTAACTATTAGGTAATCCACTATTTAAATTTAACCATTTGATATTATAACTTTTAACTTAGACACACTACTTATATTAAGTAAATCTCTTTCATTTAAATTTTAATATATTATTATTTAATATTATTAATTTAAATTTTATGATTTGTTTTATCCTTCTTTTTTTGTGATTATAAGTTTTACGTATGACTTCTTATCTATCTTATATACTAAAACAACCCGTGAACTGATACTTGACGTAGTTTCGTATGGTCACCTCATCAATTTTACAGTGTCATCTATTCGTTAATCCACACCATGTACCCTAAAATTTAATTAAATAAACCGTAATTCTTTCTAGGATTGATACTAATTTTGGCATTCGAGTATCTCAAATGATATTGTCCCGAAATCCTCTTTCCCGATTGTTATTGCACGATTTGGATTCTTGCTTCATTTCCATCCATAATGTGAAATTTGATACAAGCTTACAACAAGTATCACATAACAATTAAGACGATTCTCAACATAATGAATTATTAAACATTTTTTTATGACACGCAATTATCGTCTAACCCGTGCAGGGCATGGGTATTAAAACTAGTATATATTAAAGCGGACGCACTTTTTGCCACGTGTCACCGCCAGAAATTTCCGTCACCTAAATTTTTTTTTAAACCAACAATTTATGTAGAAAATCAATTAGATTTAATAATATTTTTGAAACAAAATATTTAAAAGGGCTTTCATAAAAAAAAAAAGTAAAGTTTGGTCAAATCTTTAATAACCAGAAATTTTTTAAAATTTTCCTAGTTATTTTAAAAATTAATTTAAGTTAATTTAATTTATGTAATCTAATTCGAGTACAAAGAAATAAACCAAAACAAAGCTAAACCCGGTCTAGTGGTTTAAATCAAACCGAACCGGATCAGCCTGAGTAGTAAAAACCAAACCAAATAACCCTATTTATATATATCCTTGGACGGGCCCATCTTCTACCAGCTCTCTACCTACCCAGCTAAAATGCTTGACGGGCCCAAGTGAGGAACAAGCCCAAGTGATGCTAAATCCACTTCTCCATTGAAACGTTCTGCAAGAAAAGTAACAACCGAGTGAATCGATGGACGTAAACGGCCGGTGTTGAATGCAAATGTTGAGGAGATGAGTGAAGATCAGTGTAACTCCCGATTGTTTCGTCTCGCCTCGCGAAACCTTGCGCCTCGACTCCGACCTGCTACGCTCTTCGGATCGATTCTCTTTTCGTACTGAATAACCGCCCTCTCCCTCACTGTCGACGTTCCCGGGTACCCACGTCCCTCTGCGTTCGATCGCTACCCAGAACCACCCCATTGCCGCCCGACTTGGTCGCTACCGGCCTACTGTCTTTCCTCTCGATGGCACAACGGTCCACTTCTTCTCTCCCCTACCACCTCCACATCCGACGCCGACGAGTTCCCTCTACAACCGCCGCTAGATTTGAAGCCGGTAAGTCACACTTCACCTTGCTGATTTACGAGGGCTCTGTTAGTTAGAAGAGCAAGCTTGAGTGTATGAATGTGTAGAGACGAGTTGAGTTGCAGGAGCGCTCCGTGTGTCGGCCCTGCTGGGTAGGCGAATACCATCGTCTTGCGGTTCTCAAAGAATCGAACTGGAGACGTGTAAATTCCTGTTATCGATGCTTAAGATGCGTGTTTCACAGGTGTTGGACACGGTGACCACCTGCACGGGAATAAGTAGCAGCCTAACCAATGGTATGCCCGTTTGCCCAACGCTCGAACCCGGGACTGCAGTGACCTTGTAGCCACTTTGGTACCGGTTTGGCACCGGTTAATCTCTTCTTCGATCCAATTTAATTTCGGTTAGTCCCAAACCGTTTGATTCCGTTGATTTTAATGCTCGTTAAATTAATTTTCCGATATAATTAAAATCATAATTTATAAGTTATCTAAATAATATTTTGCATGATAAACTAGTTTTAATTAACGGATGATAGTTAAGCGAAATGAGAGCTAAAGGATAGTTTTGGAAATTATATGAATGACCGGAGTGTTATATATATGGGATTAAGGTGTCAAACGTTATATTAGTAGAATGAGAATAGAGAATAAGAGTAGTGAAGTAGCTAAATAATGACAAACGAAGTATAGTTAGATTGAGAGGAAAATGACGGATTGTAAGAACTGTAACAACTTGAAAATTTTATGTTAGAAACTTAATATCAAATTATAAAATAATTGATTAACTTTTGTACGATAATTTAGTTTACATTAACGGATAATAATGGGAAATGTTTTGAGAATGCGGAACGAATTAGGAAACCGGAATGTTCGGTTTTAGCAGATGCGAGAAGTATGTTGGAACCAGAACGAGTATGTTAAAAGGACTAAGAAGATTAGTAACATTGGAATAATAACACACTTCAGAGATGGTGATATTTTAATCGAAACAATGATGTGGATGTTACGAGAACTTGGAAAGGATGTCTAGGTCCACGAACATCTAAGTTGTTACAGAAAGTCGAGGGTATCGATGCTAGATTTCATACCCTGATTAGTTTAGAATGATAAGTCGAGCAATATTAAGGGTGAACGAGTTCTAAGGTTGATAAATAGTTGATCAGGGATAATCGGATCTTTAGACTTGGCGAGATTGCGAGAACGTGGAGACCAATACTAATAAGGTGAGTTCGTAGGACTCACTTAGTTACCCGGTTTAATACTGAGTGTGCATTTGAGTGGTGTGTGCTAAATTCATGTGAAATAAAATGAACGGATTAGATCACGGTTTTTGGATTTTGTTAAGTAAGGCACAAGTGTATGATAACTGTGAGAGCCCTTTTCTTTCGGACCGAGATTTGTCTTTGACCGAGCTCGACTTTGGCCGAGATTGGCCTAGCCGCTCCCGCGGGTTGCCGCTCTCGCAGCCATCTCCGGCCCCCCGCGGTTTCTTGCGGCTGCAGCCGTTTTTGTTGACGCTTGGACCCTGTCTTTACTCTCCTTTTCCTTCCTCTTTAAGTTATACCTTGGCTGAATGAGCAAGGTTTCTCACCATTTCTAGCTTCTCAGATCCTTGCTTTCCTTTCTCCTCCTGATCTTGCTTGTGTTCTTGGGTGTGGAAGAGTTTTTGTGTGGCTTTCTGGGTTGTGATGCTTGTGATGTATGTTGCTGAGCTTGAAGCCAGCTGTGAGGCCTTGGTTTTGTCCTTCCCTTGCTAAGCCATAGCTGTGGTAAGCTTCTTCCCTTGTTCTCTTTTTCTTTCCTTGTTTCAATCCTTCTAGCTTAGGATTAGATGTATGTTAAGGGTTTTGATGTTGAATGTGTCTTGATATGTATGTATGTGAATCTGGAAGAGAGTAAACGTGATTTGATCACGTGAAGAGCCAAAGAGAAGCCGCGAGTTTTTCATTCTGCATTGTCGCGCCCCGCGGCCAGAAGTCACCGCCCCTGCGGCTACCGTGACGCGCCCCGGCTGACAGCGCCGTGCCAGCGCTTTCCAGCGACCTTG
>CM008281.1:21941647-22159294 GCA_002319775.1 Fagopyrum tataricum | reverse complement strand
CCGACATTCTCGTAAAATTTATTTACGGGTTACGGGTCGGAATATTTTCCGAACATTTCCGTAAAATAATTTACGGAAGGAGAATTAAAAAGATATATTTATTTCTAAAAATTCCCGGATGTTACAACTTAGTTACCGTTTTAATACCGAGTGTGCACTAGGGTAGTGTGTGTTATTATTGTGAAATAAAATGAATGAACTAGATCACTGTATTTTAATGTTATAAGAGGCACAAGTATATGATAACGTGTCGTAACCATTGGTCCGGGGCGATGGTGCCGGAGGATTGCCCCGCGACCAGTCTAGTAGTGTATACGGGGGAGATGCATCAAAACCAGTTCTACTGGTAAACGGGGACGGGGGCAAGAGTCGGGAGACTCTTGTGTTACAAGTAAAGTTGGAAAATAGAATGACTCGTTCACGTAATGAAAGATAATAAACTGGGACATTGTGTGTTGCATGCTGATTGATTTACAGTACTTCTTTATGTGTGTGTGTGCTTTAGTGACCTTAGTATTAGAATTATAGCTAACGGTTTTACCGTGTTGTTAGGTTTTTGCAGGGTAGATCTCTACCGAGAAATCGGGAGTGGAGTGGCCAGCCGGGTTTCCGTACTAGGAGTCTAGGTGTTGGGTTTATATATTGATGCTTATTTATTTAATATTACAGGAAATTTGAGTTAGTTCCCAGTTGACCGAAGTACTAGTTCAGAGTTTGTTGAGTTTATTTATAATTTCGAAAAGATTTGTATTTAAAATATTTGTACCTTGTTGTAAGATCCAACGTTAATTGACGTCAACCTAAGGCCGGGACCCACTGTGAGGTCCTAGCCAGTGACGCTCCGAGTTCCCAGAATTCGGGGTGTTACACGTCAAGTATCAGTTCACGGGTTGTTTTAGTATATAAGACAGATAAGAAGTCATATGTAAAACATATACTAAAAAAAAAAGAAGGATAAAATAAATCATAAAATTTAAATTAATAATGTTAAATAATAATATATTAAAATTTAAATAAAAGAGATTTACTTAATATAAGTAGTAGGTCTAAGTTAAAATTATAATATCAAATAGTTAAATTTAAATAGTGAATTACCTAACAATTAATAAGATTAATAGCATATGTAATGTTATTAAAATAAAAATTTTACTAAAAAGATTTTTTAAACAATGAAAAAGAAAAATCAAAATAATAAAAACTATAAATTAAACTCAATAATAACAACTATCAATTAAAATCAATGATATATACTATCAACAAATTTATAAAAAAATAATATAACTTATTTTTCCGGAAAAAAAATAATTCTAAATCCAGTTTTTATTTGACAACTAATTTTCTACGTCTCAATAAAACAATTTAGTATTATGAGTGTAATGAGGATTTGTTTTTTTTAAAAATAAATTATTATGTTAAAATTCATAATTTAAGTAAAATATATTTAATTTTTATAAAAAAAATTGCAACTTTCTTGATTTTTTTTCCGTAGTTTTTTGTATTGATTTTTTTAATACTTTTGTGTAAATGACAAAAAAATTTTATTAGAATTATTTGCTTTACTTTAAATAAGTAGATATTGTTTAAAAATATTAATTTTTTGGGAAACAATTTCGATTTTTTTTCCATATATTTTGAATATAAAATTTATGAGTTTTTATACAAAATTATTTGAAAATATGGGAAATATTTTCCAAAAAATATTAAAATCTATTTTTTTAAAATGAAGAAATATTTTTTAATCCTCTAAAAAAACGAATTTTAGAAAGAAAAAAAAAGTTATTAAGTTTTAGAAAAAAATAAAGTTAAAAATATATTAAAAAAAACAAAATATTAAGATCTTTAAAATTTTTAAATAAATAATGAAATTTAGATGTTTTAGAAAGTATAATGTTCAATTGAAAATTAAAATTATAAGTTAACAAAATATTAAGATCTTAAATATCATATTATAAATCTTAACTATTTCAAAATTTAAATTATAATTAATTAAAGGTTATTTAATAATATGCGGGACTAATAAAAAATTAGTTAGTAAATTATTTAAAATAAATTTATAAATCAAATATATAAATAATTTGTTTAACATGGTGGGACTTGGATTAACAAAAAATTAACACGTGTAAATTTAATGACGTGAATTCACCAATTTGCGCCACGTGTAAATTTAATGACGTAGATTCACCAGACTGTGCCACGTGTAAGTTTACGGACTGCTTTAGTATATAAATAGATAGATAAGATAGTTTTACAAGTATTTCTGTAAAATTAAAATTCAATCTACAATACATTTACTTGTCAACAATGTCATACTTGCACATGTATAGATGTGTTACATGATTTTAGGGATTGTAATTCGATTCAACTATTTAAAATTTTTGATATCTTATTATTATTAATTTAACAATATATTTTTTAAATTACCTAATTATTTTTTATATTCCTCTTTTAGAAAATCACATCCTATTTATCTAATTATTTTTAAAAATACACCCATAATTTAAAGTAACGATATATTATATTTTATCTAATTAATTAATATTATTTTTTAAAATGCTAAATTCATAAAATTTGAATAAAATATGTTTTTAACAAAATAACTTGAAAGTAAAATATTTTTAAAATTTCACAAATAATTACCTAACTAATTATATTTTTTAAATAAAAATAAAATAAAATTTTTTTTGATTAAAACCCACAAAAATAATACTAGTTATTTATGCACCTAAGTACGAAAATTTTTATTTAAATTATTGTTTTGAAAAACTAATGCGAAGATAATTTTTTATAAATCATATACTTATTTTAAAATACATAAATATTTTCAAATAGACATCTTCTTTTGAAGTTGACTGATACGGCAATACCTGCAGACTCTTAACAAAACCCTAATTTCTGGTTTTTTTGGCCGTCATATTCAAAGAGCCACCCTAAGAAGAAGAGAGAAGTCGAGGAATAACCATAGACATATTCGAAGTCTCGAATACTTTCAACTGTGAAGGCATAGTCTTTTTCCCAATATCCCTAGGTCCTTCATTCTGTTTTTTCTTTCTCAGCACACATCACCACTACTATAAAGTATAACAGGAAGATATCTCCAGTAGTCACCAAAATCATCTCCGCCACAATGGAGGAGCTTGCTGGCGCCGGAAAGGAAGTAAGTTTTTCAGTTTCTTCACCAAATATTTAATCTAATTCCTTTCATATTAAGTTTTTGGCTGTTCTTGAAAACACGAAATTGGGAGTGTTTTGATGTAATTCCTCCGACGCTCCCTAGTGGAATGGTACGGTCAGATTATTTGCCCTACAATTTTTGCTATATTTTCTGTTTATGCCCCGTGTGTTTTGGGATGCCCTGTTATTAAAGGCTGAAGCTTTTCGCTAAAACTTATTATAGATTAATGAGTAATCTGAAGCAGAAGGGTTGCCTTGATACAATAAATTTGGATTTACAAACTTAGCTTATAATTATGTGACATGTACTTTATAAACATGTCAATGGGATTCCAGTAAAATCCTCCTCAAGCCTGATTGCCGAACTGCAAGGGATTAGTTCTATACGTTTCACTTAAGGAATGAGGTGACATACAATTCGTCCTGTGTCAGTACTATGCACTGTAAATTGGCCTGAATTCATCAGAGATTGGGGTTTTCGAGTTGACCTCCCTTTTTGAAAACAAATGATAGCCAGTACAAAAATGTACAACTGACAAAGGATGTGCTATTGTGATCAGTGTTAATAGGGTTTGCACCCAATTCTGTTACATTAAGGCTAGGAAGAGAAAATTGAAGCAGAGAACGTAGTTCATATTGCTTAATAGTACTTGGTACTTGATGGCTAGTCACTGCATATTTGTTTCGTCGAAAGATGAACCATGTTGTGCTTTAAAATGAAAATTAGGATGTGAATCTTCTAATCTCATTCAAAATGCGGTTCTTGCGCAATTTGATTGTTTTGTATGGTAGCATTGGGTAATCATCATTTTTTGAGCCCCCTATCATTTTGGTTGGTTTTTTTACTACATGCGAGTCTTGATTTTTACACTTCTGCATTTTTTTTATAGGTTCTTGTAGAACTTGTGAAATTGGTACAAAAAAAGGGAATGAGAGGCGGAAAAGGAGGATGGAAAGAGTTTCTGAAGGTCTATGATAAACAGTTGGGTGATAGCTTGAGTGACCCAGCGAGAAGGGCCCCTGATGCTTTACTGGCTTTTCTACAGACATTCAAGGAAGAAAGTGATTTAAAGGTATAAAGCCTTAGCTGGCTGTTTTATCCCTTCTCCTGATCATATTGTTATAAAATGGAACTAATATTGTGAATGGTGGTTTTGTAGTTATTTGGAAATGTGATAACACGCCGCTCAAACCATGAAGCAGCAAAGAAATTCCTCCTGGGGTCAAAAGATAATGGATCTTCCGAAGAGGTAATGAGGAAGATTGAAAATTAGTGATGTATCTAATGGTTTTGCTTTCAACAAGGAGCGATAAGTTTGATCTTATCACTATTTTACTACTGAAATCTATAAAGCAAGTCTTTTTATTTTCTTGTGTTTGTGGCAATGCAGAGGCTTGTTCGTTTGACATTGGATCATCCACTGTATCCAATCGATTATTCACTTCAATCACAAGAGGAGGTTAGCATTGATTATTTTTCAAGTATCCTAGCTCGTTGAGAATTATACTTCAATACATTTTGCCATTACAGATGTACGCGATCCACTTTAACATCTTGTTTCTTACACCTTCAATGATATGATAATCTTGGGCAGGGCTGGCTTATAACTAAGTCTGGCGGAAAGATTAAGAATAAGTTGCTAGCTGTTGATTGTGAGATGGTCCTCTGTGAGGATGGCAGTGAAGCCGTAGCTAAAGTATGTGTAGTGGATAGAGAATTGAAGGTATCCCTTGAAATTGATTGTAGATGCTTTTGCTCTGTTGCGGACTTGCCATCTAATTAATTACATTGTTTTTTAGGTCAAACTTCATGAATTTGTAAATCCTGGTAAGGCTGTTCAGGATTATAGAACTAGTATTACTGGAGTTACTGCAAAAGATTTAAGTGGAGCCAGCTCTACCCTGGCAGATATTCAGGTGGAGTATCGATACTTCCATCAGTTAGTTTTAACTAGCATTTGATGTTCAGGTTATAATTATTGTATTTATTTCAGAAATCCCTGAGTAAGCTATTGTCAAACGGGGCTATTTTAGTTGGACACGGTTTGAACAATGACTTGAAAGGTTAGTTGAATTAACTTTTTTAATGTACAAAATGATTCAGTGTAATAACAAAATCTCTTTTTGGATAAAATCGTGACATTCTCTCTTACCGGAGTATCTGAAACCTATGCAGCACTAAAAATAGATCATCCCAGAGTGATTGATACATCTTTCATTTTCAAATATGGGGATGAATACACAAAAAGACGACCTTCCTTGAATGATCTCTGCAAGGCAAGTACTTGTTTAATCTCTATACTTTTCATCATGTTAGATGTAGACATAATGAACTTAATTTTGGTACATGGAGGATCATGTTTGACGTTAATTGGTTGCTGAATATCTTGGATTAGCTCAAGTCTATTGCTTTCTCTTGACACTGTGGTCAACAATGGCAGAAATTTGTCATAACTAAAATTTTCTTGGATATATATAGCTAAATGCTTAAAAAAAGGTTCTCTTTGCAGTCTGTTTTAGGTTATGAACTGCGCAAGAAGGACGCTCCTCATAATTGCCAAGATGATGCATGTGCAGCTATGAAGTTAGTACTTGCCAAAATGGAGAAAGGATTTGATGAGGTTCTTCCCATATTTGATGTTAATAAAGTAAGTTCATCGGTTTTACATGGATCTTCTTTAGGGTTGTTGGTTGCTTGACATAAAACTTACACCCAACACTGACAGGTACCCGAGAGTACTGATAATGGGATGAAGCTACTTCTCCATAGGATTCCTATCAGCATGTCAAGTGAAGACTTGAATAAGATCATCAGTGGAGAATTTAGGATTGAAGTTCAGGTGGAGCGTGCATTCTTGAAAATCTTCTTCATTTATGGTTACTTGTTTATTTTTCTTGTGCTCAAAAGTGACAGTGAAAAATTTTATTGCAGAAAAAGGGAAAGGGTGACAGATATACCGCCCTTGCAATCTTTGAAACTCCAGAAGAAGCACTCGAAACATTTGAAAAGCTACAAGGGGAATTATTAACGGTAAGGCATTCATTCTGCTAAAATTACTGACAACGCCCTTCTGAAAACGACGCCCACATTATAACTATATGGTTTTATGTTGGACATAGGACTCTGCTGGCCTGCCACAGAAATCAGTTTCTATCAAGCTCAGCTCAGGCCAAACAGACACAATATATGTTCGTAAAATGACACGCGGAAATGCTGTAGTTTCAAGCAAGAAAAGACCATGTCCAGAAGAAGAGAACATCCCTAGTGAGAACAAAGTGTTGAAGACGAATGAGGCTGTTGATGTATCCAATAGATCAGTGTGTGCTGATCATGTGGAGGAAATTAAGTGGTTGAAGAGTTTGCTGAACAAAAGAGACGAAGAAATTTCGAACTTGCATAAGCTCATAGTTTCCGTGACAAGGAAACAAGGGTTGTGATGAAGTCTGTGCGACCATGATGAGCCTTTCAATGACTCCCAGGTGCGTTCGGTTGGGTCAGGTTACGGGGTTTATGAAACTTATCGGGGATGAAAATTTTGAAGCATTGAGTAATTTTCTCAAACCTCATCCTAATAATTGTAGAAATTATTGGAAGATTACGAGGTTTGTGTAATTTCATACAAATATACTAGACCCTCTGATCATAACAAATATCTCGTCACTTTTTTTTTTTGTTGGTGCACCAACCATGTCCAAGTGATTCTACAGAGCTATAATAGTTATTGTCTTTGAAAAACAAATAGATTAAATTAGTTTTATCAAATCGTTTATACCATTAAAAGGTTCTCTTTAAACACAAAGATCTAGCAGCATCTAGAGGTTACGAAGACATTACATCTTCCTCGTCCAAGTCGGTGTTGATGTCAATGCTGTAGGTAATAAAAAATCATACCATGTAATGAGTTAATAGTTGAATTATATTTACATATGTATTTTGCACTAACCCTTGAAGCTGATCAGGCTCGACTTTTGTCATAGATTGTGTACCCCCTCCCGGTTAGATTCTATTTTTGTCAAATGACGATGAATCTATGTATAGATTCGTAATTTCGTATGCTCAAACTATTTATGTCGTTGACTTACCGTTTAAAGGTGTGTTTAGTAACATGCTCAAACTATTTATGTCCTTCTCCTTCCTCTTAAAATCACTTTCCTTCTTCCTTATCGCCCATCAAAATCATGGAACCGAGGGTTTCTTCCTCGTTCCTGGCCTTCAAAATCATCGACCACAAGATTTAGCGATACAAATCTGACTTTGAAAGATATATGTTGCCCCTGACTTTAACCAGTAATGGAGCGTCTAATGATACGGCAAGCAACATAGTACGACTCATAATAAGCTCGAATGTCGATGTCGCTCAACCTAGATAGGAAGATTCCCTATGTTGGAGCCATTTTGGAGTATAGAAGAACCTTGAGGGATTCTTCCACTGACCTATCTGAGGTGCTATCATGAACTGTAATAATATGTAAAAAGCCTATGAACGTATATAAAAAAAAAAGGTTTCTCCAACTAATTTTATCTTGTGGATTAAAGAATGTTTTACTACGGTATCATTTTCAATTCTAATATAGGACAATCCATTGACTCAATTCTATCCCACTAGAGGTCTTAAAGGGAAATCCACTATCTCCTATACTCTTTATTATGGGAAGTGGAAGTATTAGTAAGAAATATCAAAAATTGAGCAATGATAGCAACAAAAGTGTTGGCTTCCCAATCTGTCGTGGAGTATATGGATAATAAGGAGCCAATATACTTTGACAACAAAATACCTATGTCAATAAAAGATAGTGTACTGAACCAAATATTCACTTGGGAGACAAGCACGGAAAATGTGAAACCCGAAATATGTTAAAAAGAAAAACATTCAATGGACTAAGTCCGAGATGGGTACTTTCAAACTAAATTTTGACCGATCTAAACTAGATAATAAATAATGTTCTGTTGGATTTATCGTAAGTTAAAGAGACCACAACTCCACTACTATCTCCTTTGGTAATGGACAATGTGAAGTAACCTCTGTATTCTCTCAGAGGCCTACACTCTCAAAGGCGGGGTCTTGAATGCCCTACATCTTAGACTCATTAAACTAGAAATCGAAGGTGATAACCTATAATCTCAACATAATCAATTCAATTACAAAGACATGAAAACCTCCGTGGGAATTAACCTTTATGATATTTCCTCGCTTTTACCTGGTTTTTCTTAGATATCCTGTGTGGATACTTTTAGGAAAGTGAATTGTGTGATGAACAAAATCATTAAATTTACTAATTCAGTATAAGACTAACTTGTAAGGTTAAAGTTTGATTTCTTTCCAAAATCTCGAAGAAAGGAAAACTATTCCCAAAGTTAGGTTTGGAATAAAACTAATTCCGAGAATAGGAAGACATCGGAGGCTCGGATTAGAGCTGCCGTTTGAAACGACAGGTTTGTGAATAAACCGCAGTTTCAAACGACAACTTTTGTTTTTTTTAATTTCAAAAAGAAATATTTACGAGGAACCTGCCGTTCTAAACAACGGGTTCCTTGATCTATTTTTTTTTAAAGAAATGGGTTGTAAAAGAAAGAAACCTAACGGGTTTCTTTTTTTTTTTCTTTTTAATTTAAAAATATGAATCCAAAGAACCTGTCGTTTAGAATGGCGGGTTCCTAGGCATTTAAAAAAAAAAAAAAACTCGCCGTTTAAAGCGGCTGGTTCTTCGCAACTATTTTTAAAATAAATAAAAACAAAAGCCGCCGTTTGAAATTTGCGGTTTATTCACAAACCCGTTGTTTCAAACGGCGGCTCCAATCCGAGCCTCCGATTCTCTGATGTCTTCCTATACTCGGAATTAATTTTATACTGAACCTAGCTTCGAAATTAGTTTTCCTTTCATCATTATTTTAGAAAATAATCCGTTAAAGTTATCGTCCGAAATGATTATATCCACTTTTGTGCAAGCTGATTTGCCGGTCCACGTAAAAAAAATACATATACAACATTAGTTAGCACGTTAGCATTAACAATTTGATTAGATACTTACAATGAGATGATGTTATACAGAAAAAATGCCAACTAGGCTCCGGGAAGCAATGGTGTACGGAAAGCCTTCGAAAAGGACAAAATGTAAATTGAACGGGTAATGGTCACTATTCACAATAAATTTATTAACCTTGCTTTTGACGGTTCAGATATACCAAATTTTTGGTTAACAATATTTTTTTAAATTCGTGGAATAACTTTTGGTTATTGGTAATAACGACACGCATGATGGCATATAATGAAAACGGTCTTGTTTCTTCTGAAGCAAACACCCGCTTCTTCTCTCCACCAATTCAACAATGTCTCCACGCACACACACTCTCTCTTCTCCTAATCTTCCATCTTGATGTTTCACCATTTCTGCTCACATCAACACCAAAGTTATTGTTTGCAAAAATGAAATTGAAGTTCGACATCAGCTGTTGATCAACAACTACTTCCTTCGCAAGTTTAGTCTCCTCGAGTTCTCGATTGCTGTCGAACTGGTCACTTTCGATCTGGTCAGGTGCGATAATCGATCGATTCTACGTTTAATTTCAGAATGATATTTATAGTTTTCAACAACTGATATGAATTTGAATTTGGATATGTGGAATATCGTGGAAAGTCGACCGATCGGCTAGATTTCATATGTAGTTACTCCCTATATGCTTAGAATCGAGCAAATTGCTGGACAGTAGAAGTTAATAAAAAAATTAATCGATAGAAGATGCTGCTTAGCTTAGGTTTTGTAAAGTAATCTGGATGAACAATCTTGTAGAGCATGCAAGACAATGTCAAGCAGAGGAGCGCCGCTAGAGATGGGAGAGGAGAAGGACCGATGAATACGCCAATGCCGAATCAGAAGGAGTACGTGGTGGAGGAACCACCAAAGGATCGGATAAAGTCGTCGAGAGGGAGCAGGTTTGATCTCCTAACGAGGGAGTTGGAGTTCAATCGGCTCAAGACGATCTTTAGCCGAGAAAGTTTCATCAATGGCATCAGGCGTCTCTCTACATCCTTCATCGTTCTTCCTCATGGCAGGTTTCTTTTCTCTCCCTTTCTCTGTCAAGACTAGAATGATTCTGTTAAGGTGGAATTAATATTCATGAACACATATGTTTAACATAAATGGCTATAAAATAAATATTCGTGAATACATATTTTATTCGATAAATGAACATATAATTTTAAGCCATAAACAGGAAAAATTCATCTGCAAATGTTTCTTTTCTGATCGATCGGAATATTCAGGACACATACACACGTTTATGAAGCTATACAATTGTAGAAACTCCCATCATATGACAATTGTTTATACATGTACGATATTTTTAATTTAGTTGTCATATTGTTGAATATTCATGCGAAGAATATAGGGGGAATATAATTTAACTACATGCTTGCTGTTGGAATTGGTCATTAAGCTTATCGTACATAAACCGCACAAATCAACCATTATGTTCTTATTAAAAATCTTCTGTTACAAAATTATTTATATGTAACCCAAGTTATTTATGCATAAGAACCTTTAGTTTAATTCGGAAATGTACTGGTTGATCAACATGCACAGATATATAGAGAACAAATTGTGTACCAGATATCTCAATTGGTGTTATCCTTGTGCAACGACGTAGAAAGCTCCAGTCATGAACTGAAACGTCAGAAGAACTTGAACTTGGGTGTTTCAGAGGCTCGATCAGTATAACTTGAAAGCAACAAGTATCTTATATTACGAAAGTAACAAGATAAGAGTTGTTTTTTTTTACAGGTTATACAGAATATGGATCCAAATCATAGTTATATGCGCTCTATACTCATCATGTATCACACCTATGGAGTTTGGATTCTTCAGAGGACTTACAGAGAAATTCTTCATTGTAGACGTACTTGGACAAATTTCTTTTCTTATTGACATTGTACTCCAATTCTTTGTTGCATACCGTGATGACCACACTTATCGGATGGTTTATACCCGAACTTCCATCGCTCTTAGGTCATCTTTCAAGCCTTTTCTTGGTTATATTCATTGTTCTTCCTTATTTTGAATGGTTTTTGGTTTTCTAAATCAGCCAGTCACTTCTTTTGGTAGATACCTAAAATCAAGCTTTGTGGTGGACTTGCTAGCCTGTATGCCTTGGGATGTATTTTACAAGGTAAAATATGTTTGCTACTGCCTTTTCCTTTTGAATTCATTTTCATTGCTAGTTTTTGTGAATTCCTTGATTTTTAGAATATTGGTTATGTTTTCTTGTAGATGTCAGGAAAGAAGGAAGCAATGAGATATCTCCTATGGATTAGACTGATTCGGTTACGCAAGATAATTGCATTCTTAAAAGAATTGGAGAAGGATGTTAGGATCAACTACCTATTTGCAAGGATTATCAAGCTTCTTTTTGTGGAACTATATTCCACTCATACAGCAGCCTGCATCTTTTACTATTTGGCAACTACTCTGCCGAAAGAACAAGAAGGGTACACTTGGATAGGAAGTTTAAAGCTGGGAGACCATAGCTATGTCAACTTCAGAGAAATCGATATCTGGACAAGGTATACAACGTCCCTATATTTTGCAATCGTCACGATGGCAACAGTTGGTAAGTTTCTCTATAGTCTTCTTTTGCTTGTAAATTTTAGTAAGCAGCATAGGATGCTGAATGCTGATGCTTATTGATGCAGGTTATGGGGACATCCACGCTGTGAATATGAGGGAAATGATATTCATAATGATTTTTATTTCATTTGACATGGTTCTTGGTGCTTATCTGATTGGTAATATGACTGCATTGATTGTGAAAGGATCAAAGACTGAGAGGTTTAGAGAAAAGATGAAAGATGTCTTGAAGTATATGAATAGAAATGAGCTTGGAAGAGATCTCCGAGAGCAGATTAAAGGTCACATGCGCTTACAGTATGAAAGCAGCTACACTAGAGCTGCCGTATTAGAGGACATTCCGATGTCCCTTCGAGCAAAGGTAGGAGCAAATATATTTTTAATTATTGGCTGCTTGTTAACTCTGTCCATTTTTTCATAATTAAGATCTTAATTGAGGAAACATAGTTTCTAAAAATGTACCTTTGATCTTATAAGATTCATGCCATTTCTCTCTTTCTTTTTTTTTAGGTTATTTGGTAGCCATTATGTGTCTAATGGTTCAAATACATATTCATGTATGCTTGTATTTGTGTGTGTGTACATTATGACAATGTTATAAATGTATATTGAGTTGGACTGATCATATGCTCCTGTGCAGATTTCCGCATCATTATACACTTCTTACATTCAAAACATTCCACTTTTCAGAGGCTGTTCGGAGGAATTCATCAATCAAATTGTGAGTTATTTACCTTGCTTCACCAGAATTTGAAGTTTCAAATGCTGATTGCAGTAGGTAAGCTTCTTTCTTCTCTTCTTTCTTCCTTTGATTCCTATTCCACTTCCTTAGCTTAGGATAGATGATCTAGGCTCATATTGAATTGGAAGGTGTATGTATATGTATGATTGTGGCTGTGAAATGATGAAGACGTGAGTTGATCACGTGAAGAGTGGAAGAGAAGTCGGGGAAGGCCGTTCTGCACTATCGCCGCCCCTGTGCCTGGGAGCCGCCGCCCCTGCGGAAACTTGTCACCACACCCGCGTCTTAGTGCCGCCGCCCCCGCGGCCACGGTAACAGCGCCCGCGCCAGCGTGCCTTCGCGCCTGCGCCTGCTGTCTTTCCGCCCCTGCGTCTCTTCTGTTCCGCAGGTGCGTCTTGTACTGGATCTACTAGAGTAGTATGAATCCTTTCCTTTCCTAGAATGAGCGGGTTAGTGGCATGCTAGGTATGTATATGATGATAGAATGATGATGAGTATGATATATCTATATGCCGGTTATGGCTTTGAGGTTTAGTAGATATTTGAGGTTTATAAGTTGGATATGATCCTTATGGATCCCTTGGGGGTAGGTGTGATCCCTTTGATTGATAGGAGATTTGATATCTCTTTATGCCTTGTTATTAGGTAGTGTTGTCCTCCAGATTTGGAGTTGATCGTGGTTGAGATTACTTCGAGGTTGAGGTAAGTCCATAGGACTTACTTAGCTACCATCCTTATATGGGATGTATGCATGAGTGATGTGTGTTATATGCTTGATAGCATGCGATGTTGATTATACCGACCTATGGTATAGTGATTGCCCATTGTAGGGCCGTGATAACTTGCCCTTTCATCCCACTGAGATTCTAGGAGGTTCTTTGTAGGCAGGCCAGATCTGGTAAACGGTTCGGGCACTCTCCATTCTCATAGGGTACACGGGGAGGTGTTCCAGGCACAACTCCAGCTGGATATTGGACCCAGAGGCGAGGATTATATATTCCTCGTGTCACATATATTCATATTTATGTATATACGATTTGAGCGTTGGACTTTATAAAGATAATTAACCGGGTAAATGTGTGATAGCATGATGATGTGTTAATATTCCCTGACTTGTGTTTGTGCTTATGTATTATCTTATATATGTATGGTTAGCTAACGGTTTTATACCGTGTTGTAGATCCTTTGCAGGTTAGGAGAACTGCAGAGTGATTCAGATGGGGAAATCCGCTGAGGGATCCGTACACTGGGTTATGTGAGAGTTATGGGGATTTTGTATGTACAATTATATGTTTTGGTTTGTACTCAACGGTTCTTCTGTAAACCTTTTGATATATATATACAGTTTGATGTTTTGGTTTTAATCTATTTGTGCCTTGTTGTAAGATCCAGTGAACTTGTTGTCAGACTAGGGTCAGTATCCATTGTGAGATCCTAGCCCAGTAGCGCTCCGAGTCCTATGGATTTGGGGTGTTACAAAGAAGAAGCTTAAGAAGGAAGGGAAGAAAGAGTAAAGCACGGTCCAACGGTCAACAAAGCCGGCTGCAACCACAGGAAACCACAGGGGCGTCTCCCTGAGCTGCAGGGGCGGAACACATGATCAGCCGCAGGGGCGGCAACCCTGGCTCAACTCCAAAAGACTAAGGCTCTTACATCTCACCCCCCTAAAAACAAGTTTCGGGACAAAACTTGTGAAATCCTAAAACCACTCGGACTCATAAGCCGAGGTATAACTCTCTCTGTCGGAGGCATCACATCTCCGCTCATAAGGTATCAACCTATATCGCTCTATAACCTCAAACACGAGCATGGAGGAAATCATCATCTCCAGCCACAAGATTACTATACTATCCAAGGCATAGAGGAAAACCATATCTAGCCATACTATCATCGCATCACAAGGGCATAGAGGAAAAACATCTCTAGCCGAATCATCATCATATCGCAAAAGCATAGAGGAAAAACATCTCTAGCCGTATCATACTCATAACAGAAAGACATGGAGGAAAAACATCTCCAGCAATACTCTGTCCATCGAAAATATCATGGAGAAATAACCATCTCCAGCTAAACCCTAATCACATCCCAATAGCATGGAGGAAAAGAACCATCTCCAAATATAATCATCAAGCGCACTAGCACAACAAGATCTAATAAGATCATAAATCACATCATAGCTAGCACGAAAATAAACACATCATAGCATATAAACACATAATCACAACACTCACCAATATAGTACTAAGATCTACTCGTCGATCCAACAGGTACATCTATCTCGGCGTAAAACTCTGGATAGTTCCTCTGGATACTATCCTCAGTCTCCCATTTAGCCTCATCAGGTCCTCTTCTCGACCACTGTATCCTCAGCATAGGAATGTCCTTCGAACGCAGGCGTCTCATATCTCGTTCTAGAACTGCAATCGGATGCGCAACAAAAGTGTGGTCCGGCTCGACCACCAAATCATCATAACTCACAATGTGTCTTGGATCTGGTATATGTACTCCCTCAGCTGAGACACGTGAAACACAAGGCGAACACCCTCTAATCTCGGAGGCAAGGCTAATCTGTATGCTGCGCTCCCAACTCGATCCAAAATCTCGAACGGTCCGACATATCGGGGGCTCAACTTCCCCTTAATGCCAAATCGTCTAACACCTCGTGTCGGAGACACTCTCAGCCACACATGAGCTCCTACTCTGAACTCTAGGGGTCTATGCCTCCTATTTGCATAAGACTTCTGACGGCTCTGTGCAGTCAGCATCCTCTCTCTAATCCTGAACCTGATCAGGTGCCAAACCACTAACACTGCTAGGTTCATCCCAGCATAATGGTGTGCGACATCTCTGTCCATACAGTGCCTCATAAGGGGCCATCCCAATAGATGCATGCCAGTTGTTGTACAAGAACTCAACTAGTGGGAGATGATTCGTCCACACTTGTCCCCAGTCCAACACACAAGCTCGCAGCATGTCCTCCAATGTCTGAATGGTCCTCTCTGACTGACCATCTGTCTGAGGATGGGACGCAGTCGTGAAGTGCAAACTCGTCCCCAAGGCAGTCTGAATCTACTGCCAAAACCTCGAGGTAAATTGCCCATCTCTGTCTGAGACGATCGTCCTCGGTACACCAAGGAGTCTCACTATCTGTCTAGTGTACTCCTCAGCTAATTTGTTCACTGGCCACGTTTCCCGAATAGGGATAAAACGTGTCCTCTTTGTTAGTCTGTCCACTATAACCCAGATGGCATCAAAGCTCCTGTTCGGTCTCAACCCAGTCACAAAATCCATGGTGACGTCCTCCCACTTCCTCTGCGGTATAGGCAGTGGATGAAGTTCACCTCCAGGTCTGCTGAGTGAAGTTCAACGGCCATGCATACGTTGGAATGTCGTAGGAATGAGTTTGAAATTAGAGTTCCAAACCCTAGCGGAAAAGGAGCGGAAGGCGGGAAAGAGGCNCATATCTTCTAAAATGCTCAAGTAGGTAGGTAATAAACTAGGAAATCTCACATCTACATGTGCAACTTCATCCTTAATGCTTTTCCTATAAGGATCCACCAATGCTGGAACTCGAGATTGCACCTCACAAGTCTCTTCTGGTTTGATCCTAGGGGTTCTAGGATACCTTAAGTGTCGATTTAAAGGCACAATAGGGGGTAAATCCTCATGTAGAAGTTGTAAAGAACAATCTAAAGATGAATGCAATAAATTGGAGGTTATGTCACAATCAAGATCAATAGTTAACTCTAACCCAGATTTATTCTTATTCAACTCCAGATCATTCATGTCATGCTTATGCTCATCACACTCAATAATATCATCACACACAAATTTAGTTGCAAATAACTCGATGTCATCTATTTCATGCTCATCACATTCAATGTTATCCACTAAATCAGATTCATGCTCACTATCACCTTTACTTTCATAATGCCCTACATGATGATAATCAAAGTTTCTTTATTGGGACATTCCCGACTCATGTGACCCCTACCTTGACATTTAAAGCAAACAATGTCCCTAGTTCTAGGTGAAGGGTTAGAAGTACTCCCTCTATGACCATTTGAAGGCTCATTCAAAGGTCTTGTTTGTGTACCTTGTGTAGCTTGTGTACCTTGTGTAGGGTTCCTTCGCACATTGTCTTGTGTCAGGGTTCTTGTCCATCTCTCTTCTCTTTGGTCCGGCGGGTCTCGGCTTGGGCCCGACGGTCGGCTGTTTTGTCTCCAAGCTCCATGTGCTCCATATGGTAGCGTGCCATCTCGGCTTCTTTGCTTGGACTTTCTCTCCACCTTGATGGCTATGTGTAGCAATTGCTCCATGGTGCTATAAGGATACATATCAACCTCGTTAGATAAACTTGAATTTAAGATGCGTAAGTAACTTGCCATAGTGTTTTCCTCATCCTCGAGCACGTTAGCTTTCACCATGGCCATTTTCATGGTTGTGTAAGCTTCTTCGGCACTCCTGCTTCCTTGTCTCAAGTTTTCTAGCCGTTGGCGTAGCTCCTGTGTATGGTGGGGTGGCACAAACCTAGCTCTCATGAGGGCCTTCATGTGCTCCCAAGTGGCTATTGGCGGATCCAACGTCCTTACACGTTTTTTGACAAGATTGTCCCACCAAACTAGAGCGCATCCCTGAAATTCCAAGGCTGCTAGTTGTACCGTCTTGACCTCACCAAAGTTATGGCATGACCAAATTTGCTCGACCTTTGTTTCCCAATCCATGTATACATCCGGATTGCACTTGCCTTCAAATGTGGGAATCTTGATCTTGACCTTGCCTAGGCTATCTTGCTCTTGGGGTGGCCGAAAGTAGTCTCTATCTCGGCCTCGCCGAGGTTGCGGATAGAATCTTGTGTACTCCTTCCACACGTCTTCTTCATTGTGTACATCTTGTGTAGGCTGAAAACCATCAACATACGGAGGTACATTAGGCACATTGTGTATGAGATTAGTATGGATATTACCTCGTGCTAGGGGTTGTGATGGTGGTTCTCGTGTGATGCCTCCCTTTGCACATTTGACGTCCCGCCCAATTCGAACGTCGATCTCAGCGACGAAGTAGGGGGTGATGGCGTACGAGCCTCCATGATCTTCATTCTCTTGGAAAGGCTTTCCATCGAGTCGGAAAGTCTCTTGAGTAGGTTGAACATCTCCGGGTGTATTGGCTCACTACTAGTCTTGCTCGGACTCCGGGACCTAGACATGCTTCAACACAAACAATGAACACGTAAAGAGTGAAAGGTTAGACAATAACCGAAAACTTCTCACTTGTGTATCCCTCTTCTCTCTCGTTGATGTAGATGTAAGCTTCTTGATGTAACCGGTTTGCAAGGATCAATACGACCTTAATTGATACTCTAGGCTTCACAGGCAACTCCTTTTCTTAAGAGAGTAAGATTGACGTAAAGAGAAGGTTGAGTTTTGACTAAAACTAACAAGACTTTGTGTTTGAAGAGAAGATTGAATTGAAGAAAAAGACTCAATTTTGTGTTGACGGAAAATGGAAGAGATGAGATGTGGTGTTGTCGTTGGATGCTTGACTGGTAGGGGAAGATAGAGCCGATGTGTTTTGTAGAGGTGAACGGTGATGTTTCTCCTTGTAGCTTTATTGATAACTTCTCTCGGTCGATAATCAAAATGTATATATATATTTTTATCTGATGCTTTGCACTAGTTTGTAGGGAGATCAAGGTGGTTGACCGAATTTTAGGAAGCGGTTTACTAGTAGCTACGTTGTAGGAGAATTGGATGAAGGTAGATAATGTTGTTGCTACAAAATAGGAGATAATGTAGCTAGGTAACCACTTTTTTTTTTTTTTTGTACGTTGAATAAAAGACTAGGAGGTTACTTAGGCTATAATGTAGGGATTGGAGATAATAGCCTATAACCGTTTTTGTTTGATTTTTTTTTGTGTGGCCGGATATTCTATGACAATGCCGGAAAGAGATAGAGAAGGAACTTGGATCGGCTAGGCTTTCTTCTCCAACCAAAACAAACTCAAACTTGGACTACCACGACTCAAACAAGACAAGGGAAAACGTGAACGAAACTGACTCTTGAATCAAAAGCACCAATTAGCTCTGATACCAATTGATGCGGGGATAATCCCGCTAGGACTCGATCTAGGTGCAAATGACTCCGTTGAATTCAAACTAGAACCAAACGTTGAACGAAAAAAACAAAGAAAGACACAAGAAAAGACAAAAATTCAAGAAGAAAGAACCAAGGAGAGAAACAAGAGAAAGAACCTCGATCTAAAGGATCAAAACCCAAAACTCCGTCAATCCTCAACCCAATCCACACTACAACCTTACACAAGCCTTCTAATCAAGACAAGCAAAAGGAGGAGGCGAGTGAAGGTTTGAAGCACCAATCTCGGAATCGACACAAGCAAACTCAGCCAAGCTTAACAACTCCCAACGATATGCCAACCAAAAGCTCTCTCTCTTGATTGATTTTGTAGGAATAAACAATGTCTTTGCAAATGAATAACGTAACTAGAAAAGAAACTAAGGAGGCTATTTATAGGCACTCCTATCCTAAAAGAAAAAGGTAAAATAAAACCAACAATATAATTTAGGAAATTAAAGAGAGCTCCCTAGATTATAGCAAAAACACAAGTCTTCCCTAAATTATAACAAAAATAGGGATTCGGCTATCTTGGCCTCCATCTCGGTGTCCTTTAACAATCCTGGCCGAGATCCGGATCATGTCACGCCTAGCGCTTTGCTCCCTGCTCCATCCGTCCGCTTTCCCGCCGTCCGCTCCTTTTCCGCTAGGGTTTTGAACTCTAACTTCAAACTCATTCCTAGGACATTCCAACGTCTGCATGGCCGTCGTATTTGGTACATTCGGAGGTTGTGTAAGACCTTGTGTAGGGATATGTCCTTGTGTAGGACCTTGTGTAGGGATATGTTCTTGTGTAGGCTCTATAGAGGATGGTCCTCCATCATCTGCAATGCTCAATCTTGACTTGCTGACAGGTCGCACACTGTGCCACAAATCTGGCCACGTCGGGCTTCAGTCCTCCCCACCAATATGAACGTCTCAAATCCTGGTACATCTTACTCGTACATGGGTGCACTGAATAAGGCATACAGTGAGCCTCCTGTAATATCCTCTATTTCAAATCTGCATCAGCGGGTACACAAACGCGACAGCGGCGTCTCATCACTCCATCTGCTCCTATACCGAACTATGGTGCCTCATCCCGGGATATCCTCTCTCAGATCCTCATCAATGTCGGGCAGGTCCCCTGATTCTGTTGGATCTCACTCAATAGATCATGAAGAACCTCTAAGGTACTCAACTGGGCATCCTAATCAGGAAACTGGATGTCCAACTCTAACCAGACCAGGTCTCTCTGTAACTGAGGTTGAACTGTCAGTCTCGCAATCGCATTCTCTCGAGGTGTCTTCCTGCTCAGGGCGTCGACGACCACGTTCGCCTTCCCCGGATGGTACAGAATCTCCAGATCAAAATCCTTGATTAACTCAAGCCATCTACGCTGGCGGTTATTCAATTCCCGCTGCGTGAAAATATACTTCAGACTCTTATGGTCTGTGAAGATCTGACATGTGGCACCATACATGTAATGTCTCCAGATCTTCAGTGCATGAACTACCGCTGCCAACTCCAGATAATGAGTTGGGTAGTTCTCCTCATACGTCTTCAGCTGTCTAGACGCATATGCAATCACTCTGCCTCGCTGCATCAACACACATCCCAAGCCTAGCTTAGATGCATCACTGTAAACCACAAAATCCTCTTTACCCTCTGGCTGTGCCAAAATAGGAGCGGAAGTCAGACGTCTTTTTAGCTCCTCAAAACTCTGCATACACTGCTCAAACCATACAAATCTGGTAGTCTTCCTCAGCAGTCTCGTCAGTGGACGGGCAATCACAAAAAATCCCTCCACAAAGCGTCGGTAATAACCGGCTAGACCAAGAAAGCTACGTACTTCCTTCACGTTCGTCGGTGTCGTCCATGCTGCTACTGACTCGATCTTTGCCGGATCAACCTTGATCCCCTCGGCGGAAACAATATGACCCAGGAATGCTACCTTTGGCATCCAGAACTCGCACTTAGAGAACTTAGCATAAAGTTCTCTATCTCGTAAAACCTGTAACACAGTCCTCAGCTGTCTTGCATGCTCCTCTCTGTTGCGAGAGTACACCAAAATATCATCTATAAAGACTACCACAAACTGATCCAGGAAGTCGATCAATATGTTGTTCATCAACTCCATGAAGATTGTTGGGGCATACGTAAGCCCAAATGGCATCACTAAAAAATCATAGTGTCCACATCTGGTCCGAAATGCCGTCTTGTGCACATTCTGCTCTCTCACCCTCAGCTGGTGATACCCGGAGCGCAGGTCAATCCTAGAGAACACAGTCGTTCCCTGAAGCTGATCTAACAAGTCATCAATACAGGGCAATGGATACTTGTTCTTGATGGTCACCTTGTTCAACTCTCTATAACAATACACAACCTCAACGATCCGTCCTTCTTCCGTATGAAGAGGACAGGTGCTCCCCATGGGGATACGCTAGGGTGGATGAAACCCTTCTCAGCCAACTCCTCGAGTTGCTTCTTCAGCTCCAACATCTCGACAGGCTCCATCCGATACGGGGCCTTCGAGATCGGTCTCGTACTAGGCTCCAACTCTATACCAAAGTCTACACTCCTCTGAGGCAGCAAACTGGACGGCTCGGCAAACACATTTGTAAACTCACAGACCATTGGGATATCCTCTAATGTTGGACTCTCCCTCTCCTTCATGGCATAACACCAGAAGGCCTCACGGTGTGCAATTAATCTCGCTGCCCGTATCGCGCTGATAACCATGCCTGACTTTCCAAGGTCCCAACCTCGGAAAACCTCTATCTGACCTAACAAAGAGGGTCACAATCCTCCTACCTACATCTAATACCGCATGATGTCTATCCATCCAATCCATGCCCAAAATGACTTCCTCATGCACTAAAGGCATGACAAAGAAGTCAACAAGTAACACACGAGTCCCTACACTAATGGGACAATCACGTATTTCACGGGTACCTCTGACCCTACTACTATCTGGTAACCCTATACTAAAGGGTATCCCCTCAATCGTATCTAGACTCAAACGCTTAACACATGCGTCAGATATAAATGAATGCGTAACTCCCGTATCAAATAAAACTCTAACAGGTAAACCATGGATCAGAATGATACCTGTAGTAGTAGGTGCAATTGGCTCCTCTCCACTCTTCAGCTCAAAAACTCTACCCTGTGCTCCTCTGGTGTCAGTGGTACTCCTACCACGACCTCTACCTCTACTCGACCTAGGAGCAGATCCCTGAGTAGTAGGACGATCTGGGACTCTCTATTGTCCTTGTGTCTGCTGTTGCTGAGGTGGCCTCTGCCCACCCCCTGCTACACTGGCAGGAGAAGAACCTTGTTGTGATGAAGCTCCACTCTGTCCACAGAAGACAACTCTGTGACCTGATCTACCACAAATAAAGCAAGTCACTAATGGCCTCGTGCACTCTGGCCGCATATGTCCAGGATCACCACAGTTATAACACTATCGTCTCTTATCTGCAACCGGTGCAGATGAGGAATAACTCTGGTGTCTCTGGTCTTGCCCTGACATAGCAACTCCACCAATACCAAGGCCTAGAGGGAAACCATCTCTAGCAAAACCATAACATATCCCAATAGCATGGAGGAAAGAGCCATCTCCAGCTATAAACAAAAATCATACTAGCACAAAAAGATCTAATAAGATCATAATCACAACAAGCTAGCATGAAATAACATATCATAGCATATAAGCATGTAAGCACATAAGACTCACCAAGCTAGTACTAAGATCTACTCGGTGATCCTACTAGTGCACCTATCTCGGCATAGAACTCTGGATAGTTCCTCTGGATACTATCCTCAGTCTCCCATGTAGCCTCCTCAGGTCCTCGTCTCGACCACTGTATCTTAAGCATAGGTATGTCCTTCGAACGCAGACGTCTCATACCTCGTTCTAGGACTGCAATCGGATGCTCAACAAAAGTGTGGTCCGGCTCAACCACCAAATCCTCATAACTCACGATGTGTCTCAGATCTGGTATATACTCCCTCAGCTGAGACACGTGAAACACAAGGCGAACACCCTCTAATCTCGGAGGCAAGGCTAATCTGTAAGCTGCGCTCCCAACTCGATCCAGAATCTCGAACGGTCCGACATATCGGGGGCTCAACTTCCCCTTAATGCCAAAACGCCTAACACCTCGTGTCGGAGACACCCTCAGCCACACATGGGCTCCAACTCTGAACTTTAGAGGTCTACGCCTCCTATCAGCATAAGACTTCTGACGGCTCTGTGCAGTCAACTTACGCTCTCTAATCAATGCTACTCGAGCCATATCATCCTGAATCTGATCAGGTGCTAAACCACGGACACTGCTCTGCTCATTCCAGCATAACGGGGTACGACATCTCTGTCCATACAGTGCCTCATATGGGGCCATCCCAATAGATGCATGTCAGCTGTTGTTGTAGGAGAACTCAAAAAGTGGGAGATGATCCGTCCACACCTGTCCCCAATCCAACACACAAGCTCGCAACATATCCTCCAGCATCTGAATGGTCCTCTTTAACTGACCATCTGTCTGAGGATGAAACGCAGTCCTGAAGTGCAAACTCGTCCCCAGGGCAGTCTGAATCTGCTGCCAAAATCTCGAGGTAAATCGTCCATCTCTGTCAGAGACGATCATCCTCGGTACACCATGGAGTCTCACTATCTGCCTAGTGTACTCCTCTGCTAATCTGCTCACCGGCCACGTCTCTCGAATAGGAATGAAACATGCCGTCTTCGTCAGTCTGTCAACTATGACCCATATGACATCAAAACTCCGGCTCAGCCTCAGTCCAGTCACAAAGTCCATGGTGACGTCCTCCCACTTCCTCTGTGGAATAGGAAGTGGATGGAGCTCACCTCCAGGTCTGAAATGCTTGATCTTGACCTGCTGGCAGGTCGCACACTTTGCCACAAATCTGGCCACATCGGGCTTCAGCCCTCCCCACCAATATAAACGTCTCAGATCCTGATACATCTTACTCGTACCGGGATGTACCGAGTAAGGTGTACAGTGAGCCTCTTATAATATCCTCTGTCTCAGCTCTGTATTAGCAGGTACACAGACGCGACCGCGGCGCCTGAAAACTCCATCTGCTCCAAATAGAAACTGGGGTGCCTCATCTCGAGACATCCTATCTCTGATCCTCGGTAAAGTCGGGCAGGTCTCCTATTTCTGTCGGATCTCATCCAACAGATCAGGAAAAATCTCTAAAGTATGCAGCTGGGCATCCTCATCAGGAAACTGGATGTCCAACTCTAACCAGATCAGATCTCTCTGCAACTGATGCTGAACTGTCAGCCTCGCAATCGCCTTCTCTCGAGGCGTCTTCCTGCTCAGGGCGTCGGCGACTACGTTCGCCTTCCCCGGATGATACAAAATCTCCAGATCAAAATCCTTGATCATCTCAAGCCACCTACGCTGGCGGTTATTCAATTCCCACTGCCTGAAAATGTACTTCAGACTCTGATGGTTTGTGAAGATCTGACATGTAACACCATACATGTAATGTCTCCAGATCTTCAGTGCATTAACTGTCGCTGCCAACTCCAGATCATGAGTCGGGTAGTTCTCCTCATACGTCTTCAACTTTCGAGACGCATATGCAATCATCCTGCCTCTCTGCATCAACACACATCCCAAGCCTAGCTTGGATGCATCACTGTATACTACGAAATCCTCAGTACCATCTGGATGTGCCAAAACAGGAGCAGAAGTCAGACGTCTCTTCAGCTCCTCAAAACTCTGCATACACTGATCAGACCACACAAATCTGGTAGTCTTCCTCAGCAAACTCGTCAGTGGATGGGCAATCACAGAAAATCCCTCCACAAAGCGTCTGTAATAACCGGCTAGGCCAAGAAAGCTACGTACTTCCTTGACGTTCGTCGGTGTAGTCCATGCAGCTATTGGCTCTATCTTCGCCGGATCAACCTTGATCCCCTCGGCGGATACAATGTGACCCAGGAATGCTATCTCTGGCATCCAGAACTCGCACTTAGAGAACTTTGCATAAAGTTCTCTATCCCGCAAAACCTGCAATACAGTCCTCAGATGTCCTGCATGCTCCTCTCCACTGTGAGAGTATACCAGAATGTCATCAATGAAAACCACCACAAACTGATCCAGGAAGTCGATGAAGATACTGTTCATTAACTCCATAAAGACGGTTAGGGCATTCGTAAGCCCAAATGGCATCACTACAAACTCGTAGTGTCCATATCTAGTCCGGAATGTTGTCCTGTGCACATCCTGCTCCCTCACCCTCAGCTGGTGATACCCGGAACGCAGGTCAATCCTGGAGAACATAGTCGCTCCTTGTAGCTGATCTAACAAATCATCAATGCGCAGCAGTGGATACTTGTTCTTGATGGTCACCTTGTTCAGCTCTCTATAATCAATACACAGTCTCAACGATCCGTCCTTCTTCCGTACGAAGAGGACAGGTGCTCCCCATGGGGACACGCTAGGGCGAATGAAGCCCTTCTCAGCCAACTCCTCGAGTTGCATCTTCAGCTCCAGCATCTCGACAGGCGTCATCCGGTATGGGGCCTTCGAGATGGGTCTCGTACCAGGCTCTAACTCGATACTGAAATCCACACTCCTCTAAGGCGGCAAACTGGACGGCTCAGCAAACACATCAGTAAATTCACAAACAACTGGAATGTCCTCTAATGTTGGACTCTCCCCCTCATTCATGGCATAACACCAGAAGGCCTCACAACCTTGTGCAATCAGTCTAGCTGCCCGTATAGCGCTGATAACTGTGCCTACCTTTCCAAGGTCCCAACCTCGGAAAACCTCTATCTGACCTAACTCGGTAGAGAGGGTAACAGTCCTCCTACCTACATCTAAAACTGCAGAGTGTCTAGCCATCCAATCCATACCTAGAATGACTTCTTCATGCTCTAATGGCATGACAAAGAAGTCAACTAGTAACACACGGGTCCCTACAAAAATGGGACAACCGTGAATCTCACGGGTACCTCTTACCCTACCACCATCGGGTAACCCTATAATAAAGGGCATCCCCTCAATTGTATCTAACCCAAGACGCTCTACGCAGGCATCAGAAATAAAAGAGTGCGTAGCACCAATATCAAATAAAACTCTAACAAGTGAACCATAAATCAGAATGGTACCTGTAGCAGTAGGTGCAGCTGGCTCCTCTGCACTCCTCAGCTCAAAAACACGACCCTGTGGGCCTCTGGTATCAGTGGTGCCCCCACCACGTCCTCTGCCTCTACCCGGCCCAGGAGCAGATCCCTGAGTCGTAGGGTGATCTGGGACCCTCTGTTGTTCCTGAATCTGCTGCTGCTACCGAGGTGGTCTTTGTCCACCTCCTGCTGCACTAGCAGGAGAAGAATCCTGTTGTGATGAAGCTCTCCCTCGTCTACAAAAGGTAGCTCTATGACCAGGTCTGCCACAAGTGAAGCAGGTCACCGGCTGCCTCGTACACTCTGACCTCATATGCCCATACTCGCTGCAGTTGAAGCACTGCACTCCCTTATCAGCACCCGGTGCAAATGGAGGACGACTCTGGCGACTCTGGCCTCGCCCTGAACCAGCAGCTCCACCAGTACCACTGGTCTGACCAGTCCTCTGTCTCTTCTCAGACCCTCCGGTCTGAGAAGCTCTCCTTTGGCTAGCTCTCTCCCTCTCGTAGTCAGAAGCTCGGTCCTGATAATCGACTAAGGTCTCACAGTGAAAACCCGCCATATAGGTACGGGTAGTATCCCTCAGACATCGGGAAAACAAATACACGTGTTGATCTGCAGAAGGTGTAGCTGGACCCAGCAATGCCAGCTCCTCCTGGAACCTCCTAATGGCCTCTGAGACCGGTACATCCTCGAACCCAGCCTCAACAAAGTCTCGCAGTTTCTCCCTCCTCAACGAGGCAGGGTAGAAACGCTCTCTAATCATCGTCTTCATCTGATCATAACTGGTAACCAGACCCCGTACTAATCTCCACCAGTGTTGTGTCAAGTCCTGGAATAAAGTCTGAACCAGCTCAATCTGTTTGTCAGCTGGACAGCGAATAGACTCCAGAGCTGAGTCTACATGCCCGATCTAGAGCTCAATCTCCAACCCCACCTTCCCAGTGAAAGGGGGTACACCCATCTGATGGAATGCCTTCAACCAGGTATCTGGTCTAGGCCCTCTATGGACTTCTCAAATGGTCCCTCATGTGCTTGTAAGTCTGGGGCACGTCTACCGGATCTGGCAGCGTCCTCTACTTGTCTAATATAAGCATGAAACTCTGATCTACCCATAGAGACGCGATCAGAATAACCAGACTGGGCTCTATGTGCCCCCTGTCCCTCAGTTGCCCCGTTCCCAGTCTCAGGAACGGCGCTCTCAGCAACCTCCTCATGTATCTCTCCTGCTGCCTGTGAACTACCCGTAGGAGTCCTACCTCGTCCTCTACCTAGAGGGGGTCTACCTCTACCTCGTCTAGCTGCAGGTAAGGCTCTAGTCTGAACCATCTGCAGAAGACGAAAACCTAGCTTAGAAGGCTATATATGCCATATGTATAGATATATATCAAATCAGTCACAACAGAGTATCTATATATATCTATACTGTTGAGGTCTTCAGAGGGGTGATGGCTCCCGTACACGGTATCCCAAAACATTTGTACTCATTTTAAAACCAAAACATTTTGAAAAGTCTGACCCCTTTTCGGGTTCTGTTTAGTTATCTATTCGACCTTTATCGCAGATTACTAGTGCCATTGTTGTCAACCTGAGCTTTGATACCAACTTTGTAACACCCCAAATCCGTAGGACTCGGAGTGCTACTGGGCTAGGATCTCACAATGAATCCTGACCCTAGCCTAACAACAATTTCACTGATCTTACAACAAGGCACCAATAGATTAAAACAAAACATGAAACATATATATATATATATATATATATATATATATATATATATCAAAAAGGTAATACAATGTACCGCTGAGTACAAACAAAATCATACTGTACAACAAAAGAACCCATATCCCCGATAACGCCCCAGTGTACGGAGCCCTCAGCGGATCACCCACTCTGAATCACTCTGTATCTCTCCTATCCTGCAAAGTGTCTACAACACGGTATAAAATCATTAGCTAACCATACACATATATAGGAATATGCTAGAGCACAAACACACATCAGAAATCTTAACACATCATCATGCTTTCATACATTTACCCGGTTCATTATCTTTATAAAGTCCAACAATCAACTCGTATATAATATCCATATAAACATATGTGACACGAGGAATATAACCCTCGCCTCTGGGTCCAATAGCCAGCTGGAATGGTGCCTGTAACACTACCCCGTGTACCCTAAGAGAATGGGGAGTGCCCGAACCGTTTACCAGGTCTGGCCTGCCTACAGAGAACCTCCCAGACTCCCAGCGGGATGAAAATGCAAGTTATCACGGCCCTACAATGGGCAAGCAATATACCATAGGTCGGTGACCAACATAACACATGCTATAAACATATAACACATACCACTCATGCACAACATCCTATAAAGGAATGGCAACTAAGTAAGTCCCACAGACTAACCTCAACCTCGTAGTCGTCTCACTGGATCAACCCTCAACTCAGTCCACTCCAAACTGGAGGATAACACGGCCTATACAAGGCATACACAAATATCAAACTCCTATCACACAAAGGGTCACACCTAGACCCAAGAGATCCATAAGGATCATATTCCAACTCGTAATCCTGAAAGTCATAACCGGCATAAACCATTCCGTACTTACTCTCATTCTAAACTCATACTCGTACCTAGCATGCTACTACCGCTCATACTAGGAAAGGAAAGGATCTACCTATCTCTAGGTAGACCCGAGACAAAGCGCACCTGCGTGACAAAGGGGCGCAGGGGCGGAAGGCAAGCGGCCGCGGGCGCGGCGGAACGTAGCCGCGGGAGATGTGACAAGGAACGCTGGCAAACGCAGGCACGCCGCTGGCACGACGCAGGCGCTGCGACACAGTAGCCGCGGGGCGGTGACTCTCGGGCGCGGGGGCGGAGGCAACGCAAGAAACTGTTCTGCGATTTCTCCTCAGCTCTTCACGTGATCAAATCACGTCTTCTCTCATCTAGGTCAAGCACATACATTTACATACACATACAAACATCAATACACATTTATGCAAGCATCTAATCCTAAGCTAGGGAGGAAGAACAAGAAAGGAAGAAGAGAATAAGAAGATCCTTACCACACTTGTGGTCTAAGGCTGCAGGGGAAGATCACACACACTAGCTGGCCTCAAGCCCAGTAACAACAACCACCAGCATCCATAGCATCAAAGCCATCTCAAACTCTCTTGTAACTTCAAGAGAAACTCATACACAAGATCAAACTCAAGGGAAGAAGAAGGAGAGCAAGAAGATCGTGGGAAGCTAAAGAACAGAGTGAAACCCTTGCTCAAGCAGCTAAGGGAAAGCTTAAGGGAGAAGGCAAAGGAAAGAGGAAAGCACAAGTCAAAGGGTCAACGAAGACGGCTACAGCCGTAGGAAACCGCAGGGGCGGAACAACAGGGGAGCTGCAGGGGCGGCCTCACAAACCCGCGGGGGCGGCTAAGGCCAAAACTAGCTCCCAAAACTAAGGCTCTTACATAAACGTTGAGCAAGGAAGAGTTAGGGCGCGCAAACGTCGACAACATACTCGCGAAATTGCGAAGAACTCCGGTAACAAATATTGTTTTCTTCATTCGTAGTTCTTTTCGGTCTATATGATTCTCCTCCTCTTTCTATGCTACACGATTCATGACATTGTTATTTTTACTTGTAATTACTAGCTTGTGAGAAGTCCTACATGTGAACAAAGGTACTTCATTCTTTCCTATCAATTATTTGCAGTTTGACAATCACTCGTCTTCAACCTATCCTTCTAATACTTGCTATAAAATTTGAAGAGAATCACTTGATATTGTGGTGTGAAATTTGAAGAGAATGAACAGTCAGTGAGAAATCAGTCCTTCAATGTTTGTCTTATAAATTTATAAATTGATTTGTGTTGTAACGATATTTTTAGCTTTTGGGCTTACTGTAAAACTAAAAGGCCTTCCTTCTATGTTTACATGGGTATGCTACTAATGTTTAGTTGTTCCTTCAACTTCATTGACCTTGAATATTTCTTGAAACTTGGCATTTGCATAACACAAGGATATTTGTTGCTAGCATTTAGAAGATTCACAATATAATGTTGGTGCATCATGTGATGATTTTTTGAGATATATAGCTTGTTTGTATTATAAATTAATATGTTGTTATGTTTATGTTAGCTGCTAGCTTGGTAGTTGTCTCTGTACAAACAACCTATATGTCTCAAATGATCTTCAATACTTCTTGAAACCCCTGGTTATATGGTCAGTGATTTTGAATATTTCTTGGAACTTTGGCTTCATACACAAGGATAAAATTAAAACTTCCACAAAAAAAATCAAATCATGTATACGCAATTTGTCTTGCGTAGTAGAACTCACAATCTATATACATTTACTAAAGTAGGCGACATTGATGCCGATGTGGCGACCTCACGATTTTTTAATTTGTGTTACTAAAACTTGATTCTAAAAAATATTTTTTTTCCTGTTATCCCAGTAACGTAACGTAAAGATTTGATCAATAAATATCTTGTTGAAGAAACTCTATTTTAACCTAAATTTTAAATTAAAAAAATAGTAAAACTTGTGGGATAATCACAAAAATAAAACTTCTCATATAATCTATTTTCAAATGTAAAACTTGCGGGAGAAGCTTGATCTATTGTAACCCCGCTTTACTTTCCGCTGTATATATGGATCACTGTGAATTTATCAACATCTCACGTAAGTAGAAATCATTTTTGTTATTCCAAGTAAACATTCAACCGCTTCATCTTTTAAAATACTTTTTTTCATTGTTGTGTCTCCTTAATGTGTTATCATAATCATTCTAAAGGGTTGAACACAATCAATTATCGGTGATAGATTAATTATTTTATGTTATTAGTTCATTTTGTCAGATAAGATTTTATTGATATATATGTTATTGCAAATAATAATATAGTTTTTTTTTGTATATCTTCATATCGAACCAATTTTATATGTTGACGACTTGACGGTATTATTTGGTATATGTCATTAGCATACGTAAGTTTCAAATTATTTATTAACATATATTCGTGCAAGACACAAGCTATGAACTAATTAGTTTAATTTGCTCGATATAACTCATAATACACATTTGCGTTTATAGTAAAAATCGGAGTTTATAAAAAATAAATTCAAAAATGCTCATAAGTCGCAACCTATTATTGTCAATTTTGTTTCCTTGCTATTTTCCTTTATTACGAGTTTAATTACATTTTTAATAAACTTTAAATGGTATAGAGTATAAGGGGCGGATACAAAGGGTAAGGGAGGGGAACGTGTCCCGACAATGACTTCGTTTTGCCTTATGAAAAAGGGGAAAACCTCCTAAAAACATAATATAATATATATTGTTTTGCTAGCTCATGTGGTAGATGGAATGAGAAGGTTCTTGAAGCGTAGGTTTTTGTTTTGGATGGAGATATTAAGTTAAGTTTTTATGCATTAATTCTTAATTGATACAATCAACTCAATATGATTTTTTAATACACTTTTTTTTAAGAACTATCGATTAATTTTATTTAACAATTTATTTATACAATACAACTTTAAAATTAATATACACCCTTAATAAAATTTTCTAACTCTGTCTTATGAGTATAAGGGCATGTTTACTTTTAGCTTATTACCGTTTCATTTAGTTTATAAACTCATGGTCTAATTTTTGTACACGTTTACTTGTAGATTGATTTATTTCTGTATTAGTTTATAAACCACTGAAAATAAACTTTTCAAACCAAAGTTATTTTTGTTGGATGAGTTTATTTTTGTTTAAAATCCGATTTTAGTCTTGTGCTTTTTCATCGTGATATTTCTTTGTTCATCGTTGAGTATTCAACGTTCTTTGATTTTTTTTTAAGAGCATAAGAATATTTTGAAGTAAAATAAACTAAAAAATAAACTTCAAGTAAACAACATTATATGATTTATTCATATAAAATCGTTTATAAATAAACCCGAAAATAAACTATAAATTCGTTTAGTTTATAAAACAAAAAAAATCAATATAGTAAACATGCCCTAAGAAGTAGAACATAAATTACATATAGTCGCAATCTGTATGTTGAGTACGTTCCGATCAAGTCTCGCTTCCCGGCTTCCTCTATCTCAATTTCTGCTCATACCAGCAAGCTACCATTTACTGCAAAAAAACACAAATAAGAACAGGCTCAAATCACGGAGCAACGGAATGTAAAGTTTGTTTAGAGATCGAACGGCCTGCCAGAGGGACCACTTGGGAGCAGCTGTTTTGCATCATACTCTTCTCGTTGCTCCTCGCAGATCCATTTTCACTTTCAATAGTCGAAAGCTCCATCTGAGTCGGTTCTTTTTTCCTAAATTCCAAATCCTTTATTGTTATTTCGCTTTTTGTTCTCTTTCTGTTGTGATCACGTTTGCCTAATTTGCGTTTTTCAATTTCCTGCTGGAGTCTTGTATTCAGAGAAACGCCGCCATATATACATACAAAACTCTCACCTCATCGCGCTATCCGTTCTTCTTCACTTCTCTTTATAGTCACTCTTGATCTATCATCGATTTGGAAGGGAAAAAAACGTGTTGGAGAAGACTAGACCGGTCGCTCGCTCGATCTGATTAGTGAACTAAACTCTGATCGAGGACTGAGAGCGCAGTGCAGTGGTTAAGTAGAACAGGGGAGAGAATCGAGATCGATCTAGTATGGATCCAAAGAAGGTGGTTAAGATGTTGTCGATGAAGACGATGTCGAGGAGGAGAGAAGGTGAGGAAGGAGGAGAAGGATCTTCGAGTCACAGGGAGTTCGAAGTGGAGGCGCCTCCCAAGGATCGATTGATCTCGTCGAGAGGGAGCCGATTCAGCCTGATGCAGAACAATCGGCGCGATTGGATAATGAGCCGCGATGGTTTCATCAATGGCTTCATGGATCTTTCTAGAGGTTGCATAATTCATCCCAATGCCAGGTTTCATTTCGTCTTCCCTCTCTTTCTACCTCCCAGATATTCAAACATTTTTTTTGCTCATCCATTTACGTTTTTCTATTTGAAATTATTAACTTGATTTCAACTGATATATTATTGCTAAAACTTTTCGTTTGGTTCGAAAAACTTTCTGGACTTTGAAAGGTTTAATGATCTCCATGTGAACCAAATACGCCTGAGAATCAATTCAAACTTCACCAACAATGGAAAATAAGGCACACACAGTGACAAAGATCGACAGACATTTTATTTTATTTTATTTTTTTGAGCAAGACAGACATTCTTGAATCTTGCTAATTGCTATGTTTCCTTCTCGATTATCGAATAGGAAAGTTATTTTTGGCAACATATGCATCTTAGCTCCCATATATCATATTACCATGCATATATATTTTTCGATTTTCCTAGCCTGTATTTTATGAAGCATAATTTGTTTTTAAAATATTATACTTAAGTATTTAATTATTTTTAAATTTTAGTTATTTTCAGAAATATTATATTTTTTTAGTCTTAAATGGAACGGCAAATGAAATAATTAGAAACGCTTTTTTTCGGTCCTTGAGTGAACATAAATTGTTATAAAACTTATACTCTTATAATATTTTTACTATACTACAACATAGGACATTATTGTATCATCAAGTAACAAAGTAAACCACGTCAGTAATATATATATATATATCAACCGTGGTATGCGGTGCATAAAATGGTATTTTGTAATTGTTTATGAAATATTATATTATATAATTTCTAATATGATTAAAAAGACTTATGTTTATATTAGGCGATCATCAAAATAGCATATCGCTTTCCGATGCTACCTATTTTGCCAGGTACTCGTCTTTCGGTATAAGTTTAGACGGATAATTCTTTTACTCGTCTCACGTTGGCAAACAACCCAAAATTGACTCGTTTTAATTCTCTTTGAAGATGACATATATAATTATGATATTTCCCGGTTCGGCGGGGGTCCCATTATTTGTGAGACGTGGCATCTCAAAATTCTCAGTTTATTGTGGTTGATTTGTTTTTAAAAATTTGAATAATATTTTTGGTAGATATACTATTATTTTAGGAGCGTGTTATTTTCACTATTGTGGCTACCTGGCATCGGCAAGTCCTTACACAATGGGGCGATCGTTTCTGACTCAGTTAAACCGGCAATTTATAGTAGATTTTTTTAAATATCAAAACTTTGGTTTTAGGGTTCGGTGATAAACCGGCTATTTGAACCGTGGGGGTTAAGTTTAAAAACGATCGGTTCAAACGATTTCTTTCCTGAATTTAAATCCGTAATGGATAACGGGAGAAGTAATGCCGATCCGCAATCCTGACTCATTGATGCCATTTTATGATAATTTTGAATTAGTTTGCAATCTATTTTTTTATTATATATTTATAGCTTATAATTTAGAATATTAATATATTTATAGCTTATATCTTACAATATTATTATTAAATAGTTATATGAGATATCAAAATAAAACTAATACAATATACGATATTACCTACTTAGATCATTATATTCATTTATTATTTTATTAATATATTTGTATAACATTATTATAATATTTTAGTTATTATAAATAATTGTAATATTGTTTTTATTAGATATTATTTATCAACTCATCATTATTGATGTTTTTTTATTTTGTTATTATTAGATCAACAAGATAAATAGTATGTGGAAATAATGACATGTAGGATTACCATATGAAAATTTAATTATATATGGGATAATTATAATTGAATTTTTGTGGTATAGTATTATAACTAGATTTTTGTTTTATTCAATAATCGGTATTATCGTTTATATAAAGTGTTTTAGGCTTAAAATTTTGAGTAAGTATATATCACGTTTTATATTTTTTTTATTTGTTGACTTATGAGAACTGATGTATTTTTTGATTTTTTTTTTCCTTTTAACTGATTGTTGTAAAGGGTGGGGTTGGTAAATATAAATACAAAAGTATGCTTTATTTGTTTTATTTTAGTTTTAATTTTAATTATTATTAAATATATTTTTTATTTAGTTTTGATATAATTTTAAAACAAATAGAACTTGGGGTAGAATTTATGCAATCGTTATTATTATTATTGTTATTATTAAATACTATATAATTTGAAAGTAAAAAAATTCTCTTTGATTTGTCAATTTATGGAGTAATTAGGTTTTAAATACTTACCAAAATATGCAAAGCATTCTAATTGAATTTGTTATAACTATTGAATAATTTTTTGTAGTTTATTGACAAAATTCATCTTTAAACTGTAATATGTTAAAATGTATTTTATTAATATATTTGATGAATTTAGATCACTTAAATCACATACAATAAAATTAAATTAAATTAAATTTTAAAAAAACTTTATTATGTTTGTTTTCCACATTAATTTATAAGTTTATGTAAAATAAATATAAAGGAACATACAGTCTAGATTCTAGAAGATTGAACACGATTACGACTTTACACGGATAATCAATTGAAACTCATGGGTGCCGAAGACAAAAGCACACTCACGGAAATTCATGCGAAATCTCAAAAGAAGATACTCTGGTCTATATGCCATAAAATTTTCGTGATGAATGAAAAAAATATCTATATTGATTACAAGGGTTATCCACTTATAGTCTTATAAACTCCGTGTCTTTCATAATACTCCTCCAGGAAGTGTAACAAGGGTTATCCACTTATACCCACATACTCAACCGTGACATTAAAAATGAGGTAGAAAGATGAGGTAATGTTTAGCTTTCGTAAATTCACAATTTATGAAATATGGTATTAAAAAAGTGACTTTGGAAAAAATTTACGAAGAGTAATATAAATTATTGATAGACACAAATTACGATCCCAACCTCATTTTAATATCGTCCCGCTTCCGGTGAAATTTCATCCAAAAAGCTACAAAAATTTTTCCATCTTGACAAAAATATTTAGACAAAACATAGACGATAATATTTACATCCCGTTAGGTCAAACCCTTCTTGCACATATTAATTTTTAATTAATTATAATCAATAATCTCAATCTTAATTTTCAAAACTCGTTAGAAATCGCATCTCAACTTTTATTGCCTTGTAGCCTCAATCTAAATTTATTTCTATACAGTTAATTCTAGAATCAACTCCAAAAGCAACTAATTAATAGCTACTCAAACTAACCCCGTGATTTTAACCAAAAAAAAAAAAAACTAACCCCGTGATTTAGGATTCTTCCATCGAAGTATCACTTGCAAGTTGGTTGATCCTCTGACATTCTTACAAAGTTAAACTTATTTTCTCAATGGATTTTCAGTTATTCTCTATTAATCCACTTCTGTAATTTAATCATGTTCAATTAATTTAAAAATATGATTCTTCCGGTAAGAATAAATGGTATTATATCATTAGAGAAAAAACACATATTAAAAAAACTAAGAGTGTAAGATATAATATTTGTTGATGCACTAAATTTAAAAAATTTGTATGAAAACGATGATAGAATGAATAGAGTTATATGAAAATAGAGAAAATAGTATTTTAAAAATATAAAATAATAAGTGAAAAGGTAAATATAATTTTAATATTTATTAAAATTTAAATATTAATAATATTTATAAGGCTAAATATTACGATCCAAGATTTTATAGTTCTAATGACTAGTATGGAGAAGAGTACAATTCAATCAAACCTGAATTCGAATTATAAAAACGGCTTCTAGAACATTAGACTCATGATTCGGAAATGATTTTCCCTAATTTATTGAAACTAAGACTTTAAAAGTATTATTATAGGGCAATTTTCAATTTAGTAAAACATTTTTCAATGTAAATATGATTTTAGGTCTCTTCTGAGACCTGTGTGATTATAGTAAAATTGGATTGAAAGACGATTTGAAATTCATTTCCTTGCAATTCTTGCTCACCAGTATTTGCAATCTGCAGGTGGTATAGAATATGGGTAAAAATCATAGTAGTATGGGCGCTCTATTCCTCATTCTTCACACCCTTGGAGTTTGGGTTCTTCAAAGGACTCCCACATAAGCTGTTCATCTTAGACATGGTTGGACAAATCGCATTTCTTGTAGACATTGTCCTCCATTTCTTTGTTGCATACCGCGATGATCAAACTTACCGTATGGTTTATAAGCACACATTCATTGCTCTTAGGTAATTTCTAAATGTTCCAATATATCCAAAGTCTTCTTCTTGTTCAATTTGTCCCATTTTCAATAATTTGATCTTCATTCCTTTTGATTTGGTAGGTACTTGAAGTCAAGTTTTGTTATGGACTTACTCGCCTGTATGCCTTGGAATTTGATTTACACGGTTCAGTTAACTTCTTTCCTCTCTTCTGCTTTACTAATTAATATGAATATTGTCATGGTAATATAGTTATTGCATTTAAATTTGGGAGATTGTCTTTTCAAAAAGGAAAAAAAAAAAAAAAAAGTTGGGAGATTGCGAGTCTTATGCTAAAACCATTGACTAATTATTATGTCAGGTGAACTACAATTAATATTAACCTATAACCTATTTCAACATAATTCTTAAAATTTTGGGTACTCTAGAGCAAATCCTAGCTCACTCCTAGATCTGTGTGCCTTTTGGGCCTATCGCGTTCATATGCACAGCCCGAAGGACTTTAACAAATATGAACATGAAGAAAAAAAAATCCTTATTTATGTTGCTGAAAGGTGTTCTTTTACCCCCAGATGACAGGAAAGAAAGAAGTAGTGAGATGTCTAATATGGATCAGGTTAATTCGTGTACGTAAAGTTATCGCTTTCTTTAGACAAATGGAGAAAGATATAAGAATCAACTACCTGTTTACGAGAATCATCAAGCTTCTGTTTGTTGAGCTATACTGCACTCATACAGCAGCATGCATCTTTTACTATTTGGCAACAACTCTACCCGAAGGACAAGAAGGTTATACATGGATAGGAAGTTTGAAGCTTGGAGACTATAGTTATGCACACTTCCGAGAAATTGATCTTTGGACACGATATACTACCTCTCTCTATTTCTCCATTGTCACCATGGCAACTGTTGGTAATTTCTTTTATTGACTATATATATACAAATCTTGTGGCTAGGCGTCATTGCAAGATGAGTACTTATACTTTGTCTCTTGCAGGTTATGGAGATATTCATGCAGTGAATTTGAGAGAAATGATATTTATAATGATATATGTTTCATTTGATATGGTTCTCGGTGCATATTTGATTGGTAATATGACAGCAATAATTGTGAAAGGATCAAAGACTGAGAAGTTCAGAGATAAGATGACTGAGATGATGAAATATATGAATAGAAACCGGCTTGAAAGGGACGTTCGTGAGCAGATTAAAGCTCACTTGCGATTGGAATACGAAAGCAGTGACATGGATGCTACAGTTTTACAGGGTATTCCGATTTCTATACGTGCTAAGGTACGTAGCAAGACAAGGCATTCATGTGCTTAAGAAATTTAGATTTTTGAGTACCATAAAAGCTTCTATGTCTTCTTAAAATTTTACCTAGTGATGAATTCAGGGAAAACTATTGCTCAGCACTAGGCCCGTCTAACAAGGGGTGTCATTCGGCCCAACAGCACAGATCCCAATTTTTTGGGCCCCATAATATGTAGTTTTAGCTGCTTTATAATACAAAAGAGTGCTTGTCATAATGGTTAGAACTCATTATTTGGTGCAATAGGTCAAGGTTCAAAACTTGTAATAACTAGTATACTTTTTTTCTAAAAAAAATTTACGTTAACACATGGCCTCCGAAATTCATTGGACGGCCTGCTTAGCACGCGTAAGACAAAAATGAATTTTCTAATCTAGTGTATGATGTAGTGGGGAAAAGAAGGAAAACCATATATTTAGGTTCAAAATACTGTTTCCATAATTTACAGCTTGATCTCTTTGTATAATTGATGTGAAATCTTACATCATCTTAAAAGAGCCACGGACTCGTAATTTATTGTTCCATAGGGATATAATGGTTTCTGAAAAGTTTTGCATATAATTGGAAAAGTTTTTGTGTGTTAAATAATTTTCATTTAAGTTCATTGAAATTGGACTCACAATCCTATTTGTTGCAGATATCTCAGTCATTATACACATCTTACATTCAAAACATTCCACTTTTCAGAGGATGTTCTGATGAATTTATCAACCAGATTGTGAGTCAAGCATCCTTATATCACCTTATTTTATCTCAGAGGTTCAAATGCTAGTCAGTAACCAGAACTTTTTAAAATAATATTCAACTAATGTTAGTAATTTTGCAGGTAATCAGATTACATGAAGAATTTTTCCTTCCCGGAGAAGTAATCTTAGAACAAGGATATGTTGTTGATCAACTTTATTTTGTCTGTGATGGGAAGCTGGTATATTTTGATGACTTTTAAACTGTGATTTTAAGTGTTACTCTATAACATGAACTGTATTTACATCTTTCTATTATTTGATCCATATATTAACGAGGCTAAAAAATGATGTACAGGAGGAGGTGGGGATAACAAATGATGGATCAGAGGAGACGGTTTCAGTTCTCGAACCGGACAGCTCATTTGGTGAAATATCTGTACTTTGCAACATTCCCCAGCCTTACACAGTCCGAGTTTGTGATCTGTGCAGACTTCTACGAATCGAAAAGCAAACACTCACAAACATCATCGAGATATATTTCTCTGATGGAAGAAAAATCTTCAACAATATTCTTGAGGTGATCTATGGATATTTACTTGTTAATACTAGTTATTTGTATATGAAATATTCTAAACTCAATCAAAGAAAAACGATAATATTGTGTTCCCTCAGGGTAAACAAGCCAAGTATCATGTGAAGGAAATAAAATCAGACATCACATACCATATAGGAAAGCAAGAAGATGAACTTTCGCTGAAAGTAAATAATGCTGCCTATCATGGGGACTTATATCAGCTAAAAAGTCTGGTCAGATCTGGAGCTGATCCCAAAAAAACCGATTATGATGGAAGGACACCACTGGTATGATCTGAACCTTAAAGTTTTCTTAATTGTTCGTTTTAGTTCGGCAGAAATTTTTAAAAAAATATAGTTTCACAATTATAAACTGTTTAGTGTCACGCAAGCATTTCTTGTTACAGGTTACTAAGAAAGTGTAGCTAATATTTGCAAATTTATATAAATTTCATATTCTCTCTTTCTTTGTATCTAATGAATAAAATCTGCAAGTTGCTGATTTCTTCTTTGATCCCAGCATCTAGCTGCAGCTAGAGGTTACGAAGACATTGCCCTTTTCCTCATTCAAGTTGGAGTTGATGTCAATGCTTCAGATTATTTTGGCAACACTCCTTTACTGGAAGCCATTAGAAATGGATACGACGGAGTTGCTTCTTTACTAAGTGAAGCAGGGGCGATGTTGAATATCAAAGATGCAGGCAACTTCCTTTGTACAGCTGTTGCAAGAGGAGATTTTGATTTGATTAAGAGACTTATGTCAAATGGTGTTGAACCTAATTGTAAGGACTATGACCAGAGAACTCCTCTCCATGTGGCTACTTCACGAGGATTATATTTGACCGCGAAACTGCTTATTGATTCTGGTGCAAGTGTGTCTTCAAAAGACAGGTAACAGATATGATGCTATCAAGTGAGATTCTGGATCATTTGTGTAATGTTTTATAAATAGCATTTTTTCAGTGCATTAATCATCAATTGTGCAGATGGGGAAACACTCCACTAGACGAAGCCCGGATGTCTGGTCATAAGAATTTGATAAAGCTATTGGAAGATGCAAAAATGGCTCAAATGACTCAAGTCAAGGATCAATCTGACATATTGAAAGGTATCATGGATTATTTTTCAAATAGGCAATAAATTCACCATAAATTTTCTGTTTTTTGCTGACTGAATGATCATTTATTTGAATTATTTCATTTCTGACTGAATTGCTATTTTGTGATACAAGACTGAAATCTTTTTTGTTGTCAGCTAAATCACATCCAAGGAAATGTACTGTTTTCCCTTCAAATCCATCCGAAGTGAAGGAGAACAAAAAGCATGGAGTTGTCTTGTGGGTGCCGAATACAGTTGACGAGCTCATTCAGCTTGCTAGTGAGAAACTAAAGCTTCCTTCTGCTTCTGCTGTGATTACAGAAGATGGAGGCCAAATTTTGGAATCAGACATGATTGAAAATGGCCAGAAGCTCTACTTAATCAGTGAAACTCAGTAGAGTTTTCGTCTTTCAGAAATGTTTGATGATGGATCTTCCTTACAAACACAAAACATCACTTTTAAGTATAATCAATCTCCCATAAGCTTTGGTTGACACAAGGAAGATAAACAAGCAAGCACACAATGCAATCTTCTTCTAGGCTTCTACATTCGGTATGTATAATCATCTCATAGAGGCTCTTTCGCATTATTGATCATATTTGATACTTATGAGGTCTGTGCTCTATTGTATATTTGTATGAAATTCTGTTATTTCTGATCCTGTGGTTTGCAAGTGAAGTTTGGACTCAAAACTCTTTTTCATTTCTATAACAAATCTGAACCCTAAATTTGTACATGAAGGATTACAATCACAACAAGATAACAAAATTACATGATCTAGTATTAGAACTCTTCTTGTACAGTCAGATACATAATCCTTTAGCTTCAGAGGTCTTGATGATCCTCAACCTCTTGCAAGACGAAACGAACATCTCCCACGGAACATCACCAACAAGCATCCAATCCCCATCCTTGTCTTCATAGCTTGGAGTGTAATCAGATTGACCATAGCCTTCTTTCTCTAAGTACTGACCAATTTTAACCTTAAACATGCCTTCCAATGCCTCTAGTAGCTCACTGTAACTCTTGCAAGCTTTGAGATCAATCTTTCTAAGATATGGAGCTCCATCCATGTTCACTTTCACATATAACCCGGATCCATTAACCCGATTCTTGGATTGGATTGTGTTCTTCCTGTATGATTGAATTGGTGGCCATCCAACTATCTGTGCCCTGTCAAGTCAATACACAAAAATGTGAGTTTTGTTCCATGTTTTAGCTTAATACTTTCATTCTTTTGATCTTATTGTTGATTTATGAGTACTTACTTTGTAGGAGGAGCAATGGTATCATCATCTTGACCACTTAAACTGCTTGGATTGTCTTCAAATTCTCGTGAGGATCTCTTCCTACTCGTCGTGCAAGTAGAATTGTTTGTATCGCTTCCTGGGAGGGCTAATCTCAATTCAGTTTCCTTGAGATTCAAGCCAAAATCATAGCATTCTTGTCTTGCCATTGTTTTTCTTGATTGCAAAGCTCAAGAAAAAAGTCTCCAAATGAAATTGCTTACTGAGATGATATTTGATATTGGAAATGATCAAAGCAAAGTAAACTTATAAATAGAAAACTTGATGAAGAAGGAGACACAATTAGACACATACCAAAATGAATTTATGATGAAAGTTATCATCACACGTGAGTATTGGACCCAAGCCAACCATGCAATATTAGCATATGTCAGCTACGAAATGTACTCGTGTCATGTCTAACCGAAAACAAAGGGTATGTTGCTTTCTGTAGGGTACAATGCAGCTAACTCTCCTTAATGAGTTGTTCTTTAGTTAGGAGACCATTGAAAGACAATTAGGAAGTTAGATAGGGAATATGTGGACCAGGCTAAACAATTGACGGCTAATATTTGTCTATGGCCATGGAGATGGATTGAGAAGCATTGGATCGAGACGAGGCGGTGAAAGCTAAAGGTGCCAACCAGGAAGATGGAGGTGATAGATTGATCATATGGTGTGTATGAGCTAAGTTTGTTTGCAGACAAGGCAGCATTTGCATGTGAAAATTGAATGGAAGAGGGTTTGCCAAACTGTTATATGCTTTGGATGATTTGTAGAAAGGCTGAATCTTGCCACATGTGGGGCCGTGGTTAGGTGTCATTGTTTTATAGGTTGGTTCTTGTCTGAATTGACCTAATTGGAAATAAGTATTAGGGCAATTTACGGAAAATCATCCTTAAGTTCGATATTTCAGAAAATTGCCCCTTAAGGCCTCAGCAATATATGCAAACAAGTTATCCCTCTTAACTAATGACAAGCTCTAAGATGATGATTTAGAGTCTTTAAATACGTATATACCACACAATTTTAGATTTAAACCACACAATTCGGTATTTTTGGATTTTTAAATTTAATTAGTGATTTTGTGAAAAATATGATATATAAAGGGCATTTTCTATAAAACTCCGATCACCGTAAGCATAGACCAAATTTAAAATTTTGGTAGACCTAAAATAACAGAATTGGTACCGACACAAAATTATCTCCTTTGTACTTTTTATTTATCTTTTAACGAAGTTCTGTTTTCATGAGATTCAAGTATAATATTTCAGACTTAATTTTAGGGTTTCGATCAAAAAAAACAAACAAATCGATCATTCGTCATGAAGTAAACGAGAGTTATGACAAAACTCAGTATTCCAGATAATCTCTTGCCTGAAGTACTCTCCTATCTCCCTGTCAAATTCCTTGTTCGATTCCTCTGTGTTTCTAGGTAGGTCATGGCGAGCCTCAATCGTCGATCCCGCCTTCGCCAACTCACAACGTCTATTATTCCTGTTTGTTCTCCAATGGACGCCTGTCAAATCTCTCCTCCACTGAGAACTGAACTGCTTTTTAACAACACTGAGAACTGAACTGCTTTTTAGTCCATTACCACGACAACATATTGTTGTGTCTAAAATAAACAATTGGACAATGTGCTTAGTTGTGTTATAACTTGTTAAATAAGATTGAGTAAACCCTATATATACATGCTTATGAATGCTCACTTGTTGGTAGGTGACTTAGGACTCCTTGGATAACAAATAAGGACATTTAAGTTGTTAAGTGAAACCTTAATGTGATTTCAACATAACCTAAGATGCCCTAACATGTGTTGTACGTGACCATTGGTATTGTGTTATTACGGGAACAACCTAAAACTATGGGTTAATACATGTTATATAAATGAGTTATGTTTTATATCCCGGCTTATGTCTTATATGTGATAGTTGGGCCTGTTCTTCCATCTTGGGCCTTGACTAGGCCTTGCTGATGAACGTATGGGTTAAATTAATGAAGGCACGCGTTGATCACGTGTGTTGGAGCTGACTCTCTTCAACCTTGGGTATATAAGCTACTTGAGGCTTCAAGGAGAGCTAGCGCACTGTTCATACCAACGGCACTCACAAACCCTCTTCAGAGAGAGTTTATAGTTTAGAGAGAAGAAGAAAAGAGAGAAACATGAGAGCGAGTGGGATAGATCTTGTGTGATCCTTGACGAAGGGAGATTACGAGCATATGCTTGTTTGGAACCTTACCTTTGTTATGGTTGCTTTGCATCATCTACCTTACGTCTCTATACTACTTTAGTTTTTGTCTTTTGTTTCTTATTTTTGAGGTTTTGATCTTGTTTTTACGAGTTGTGTGTAACATGTACCACTACGATCTATCTACTTAGTGAAATGAGCCGAATTTTCCCTCCTGAAATCCCGCAGCGTAGGGTTCTCCCAAACCGCGTCACCAAATTCTTTGTGTTCCGGTTTTAAAATCTATATTTGAGCAAGATCCTCTAGATTTGTCAAAGTGTTTGAGAAAAATCTTTTTGGATTTAATTTTATCAATTTTATAAGAGTTTTCTCGAACTTTTGAGATCTCAAGAAGTCCAGGTATAAACCCTAGATCTTGATCCTCTTGGAGTTATTAACCAAAGATCTTGTTTTACGCTTTTGCTTTTGATTTTTGCTTCTGACTTTAAACTGATTTTAAAAGGAAACTTAAGCTTCTTGCTTTAAAAACCTTTCTTCTTGTATGTGAGGTTGAGAAACTGATTTTAAAAGGAAATCGCAGGGGCGGATTCCCTGAACCGCAGGGGCGGACACTGGACGAGCCGCAGGGGCGTCACCACGGACCCGCGGGGGCGGCTACATCCTAGCTCGGCTCCTAAAGACTAAGGCTCTTACATCTCACCCCCCTAAAAACAAGTTTCGTCCCGAAACTTGTATCATCTCAAAACCTCTCGGACCCATATGCCGAGGAATAACTCTTTCTATCGGAGGCATCACATCTCCACTCATAACGTATCAACCAGTATCACTCTATAACCTCATACACAAGCATGGAGGAAATCATCATCTCCAGCAACAAGATCACTCTACTATCCAAGGCATAGAGGAAAACCATCTCTAGCCAAACTATCACCACATCACAAGGGCATAGAGGAAAACCATCTCTAGCCGAATCATACCCATAACAGAAGAGCATAGAGGAAAAACATCTCCAGCAATACTATGTCCATCAAAATAACATGGAGGAATAACCATCTCTAGCTGAACCCTAGTCGTATCACAATAGCATGGAGGAAAGAGCCATCTCCAACTATAAACAACAATCTTACTAGCACAACAGGATCTAATTAATAAGATCATAAATCACATCATAGCTAGCACAAAGATAAACACATCATAGAATATAAGCACATAATCACAACACTCGCCAAGATAGTACTAAGATCTACTCGTCGATCCTACAGGTACATCTATCTCAGCGTAGAACTCTGGATAGTTCCTCTGGATACTATCCTCATTCTCCCATGTAGCCTCATCAGGTCCTCGTCTCAACCACTGTATCCTCAGCATAGGAATGTCCTTCGAACGCAGGTGTCTCATACCTCGTTCTAGAACTGCAATCGGGTGCTCAACAAAAGTGTGGTCCGGCTTGACCACCAAATCATCATAACTCACAATATGTCTCGGATCTGGTATATACTCCCTCAGTTGAGACACGTGAAACACAGGGTGAACATCCTCTAATCTCGGAGGCAAAGCTAATCTGTATGTTGCGCTCCCAACTCGATCCAGAATCTCGAACGGTCCGACATATCGGGGGCTCAACTTCCCCTTAATGCCAAAACGTCTAACACCTCGTGTCGGAGACACTCTCAGCCACACATGGGCGCCCACTCTGAACTCTAGGGGTCTACGCCTCCTATTTGCATATGACTTCTGACGGCTCTTTGCAGTCAGCATTCTCTCTCTAATCAGTGCTACACGAGCAACATCATCCTAAATCTGATCATGTGTCAAACCACTGATATTGCTCGGCTCATCCCAAGATAACGGGGTACGACATCTCTGTCCATACAGTGTCTCATATGGGGCCATCCCAATCGATGCATGCCAGCTGTTGTTGTACGAGAACTCAACTAGTGGGAGATGATCCGTCCTCACTTGTCCCCAGTCCAACACACAAGCTCGCAGCATATCCTCTAGTGTCTGAATGGTCCTCTCTGATTGACCATCTGTTTGAGGATGGAACGTAGTCGTGAAGTGCAAACTCGTCCCCAGGGCAGTCAGAATCTTCTGCCAAAACCTCGAGGTGAATCGTCCATCTCTGTCTGAGACGATCGTCCTCGGTACCCCATGGAGTCTCACTATCTGTCTAGTGTACTCCTCAGCTAATCTTCTTACCGGCCACGTTTCCCGAATAGGGATAAAACGTGCCGTCTTCGTCAGTCTGTCCACTATAACCTAGATGGCATCAAAACTCCTGCTCGGTCTCAGCCTAGTCACAAAGTCCATGGTGACGTCCTCCCACTTCCTCTGTGGAACAGGCAGTGGATGGACTTCACCTCCAGGTCTGCAATGCTCGATCTTGACCTGCTGACAAGTCGCACACTGTGCTACAAATCTGGTCACATCGGGCTTCAGCCCTCCCCACCAATATGAACGTATCAAATCCTTGTACATCTTACTCGTACATGGGTGCACTAAATAAGGCGTACAATGAACCTGATGTGATCCTCACCGGAAAAGAAATCATCGTCAATACACCGGAACCAATCGCTTTGCCACCAACCGTCAAAGTCAAAAATGAGCCGGCACCTATTGAAATCAATCCTTATGTGCTGGAGATCATGCCCAAAGTTGAGTCAAAGTTTATAGAAAACAATCCGAGTGTGAACTTGTACCGGTGGATCCTCGTGTTCGAAGTGAGTTCGATCACACCAAGTGGTATCAGAGCCTAACGGTGCGAGTTCCTCAAGCTTTCGGGGATGACGATCATCAACGACAATGGAAACGGTGGTAATCGAATCGACCAACGTTTGGATAGGGTTGAAGCCCAACTAGCTGAGATATTGAAAAGGTTTCCTCCCCTTCACTTGAACCGTCATGACCAAATCCAAGGAGGTAGCAACCATACAAACCAGAATGAACAAAGCAACCACCGTCGAGAACGAAATGTAAATAGCCGTGCCAATGGGAACCCGGATCGTAGTCAAGCATCTCGACATGATGGCGAAGTGGAATGAAGAAGTTACCATGGTAATAACTCCGACAATGACTTTCCCAAGGTTGGTTTAACGGATTCGAGGACGAATCCTTTTCAAGGGAAAGGGGATGATGTGATCCTCCCCGGAAAAGAAATCATCGTCAATACAACGGAACCAATCGCTTTGCCACCAACCGTCCAAGTCAAAAATGAGCCGGCACCTATTGAAATCAATCCTTATGTGTTGGAGATCATGCCCAAAGTTGAGTCAAAGTTTATAGAAAACAATCTGAGTGTGAACTTGTGCCGGTGGATCCTCGTGTTCGAAGTGAGTTCGATCACATCAGAACCTCCTCTAATATCCTTTGTCTCAGCTCCACATCAGCTGGTACACAGACGCGACCGCGGCGTCTCATCACTCCATCTGCTCCTATAAGAAACTGTGGTGCCTCATCCCGGGACATCCTCTCTCGGATCCTCATCAATGTCGGGCAGGTCCCCTGCTTCTGTTGGATCTCACTCAACAGATCAGGAAGAACCTCTAAGGTACTCAACTGGGTATCCTCATCAGGAAACTAGATGTCCACCTGTAACCAAACCAGGTCTCTCTATAACTGAAGCTGAACTGTCAGTCTCGCAATCGCCTTCTCTCGAGGCGTCTTCCTGCTCAGGGCGTCATCAACAATGTTCGCCTTTCCAGGATGATACAGAATCTCCAGATCAAAATCCTTGATCAGCTCAAGCCACCTACGCTGGCGGTTATTCAATTCCCGTTGCGCGAAAATATACTTCAGACTCTTATGGTCTGTGAAGATCTGACATGTAGCACCATACAGGTAATGTCTCCAGATCTTCAGTGCATGAACTACCGCTGCCAACTCCAAGTCATGAGTCGAGTAGTTCTCGTCATACGTCTTCAGCTGTCTTGATGCATATGCAATCACTCTGCCTCTCTACATCAATACACATCACAAGCCTAGCTTGGATGCATCACTATAAACCACAAAATAAATTGTACCCTCTGGCTGTGCCAAAATAGGAGCGGAAGTCAGATGTCTCTTCGGCTCCTCAAAACTCTGCATATACTGCTTAGACCATACAAATCTGGTAGCCTTTCTCAGCAGACTCGTTAGTGGACGGGAAATCACAGAAAATCCCTCCACAAAGCGTCGGTAATAACCGGCTAGGCCAAGAAAGCTACGTACTTCCTTGACGTTCATCGGTGTCGTCCATGCTGCTACTGACTCAATCTTCGCTGGATCAACCTTGATCCCCTCGGCGGAAACAATATGACCCAGGAATGCTACCTCTGGCATCCAGAACTTGCACTTAGAGAACTTAGCATAAAGTTCTGTATCCCGTAAAACCTGTAACACAGTCCTCAGTTGCCCTACATGCTCCTCTCTACTGCGAGAGTACACCAAAATGTCATCTATGAAGACTACCACAAACTGATCCAAGAAGTCGATGAATATACTGTTCATCAACTCCATGAACACTGTTGGGGCATTCGTAAGCCCAAATGGCATCACTACAAACTCGTAGTGTCCATATCTAGTCCGAAAGGTTGTCTTGTGCACATCCTGCTCTCTCACCCTCAGCTGGTGATACCCTGAACGCAGGTCAATCCAGGAGAATATTGTCGCTCCTTGAAGTTGATCTAACAAGTCATCAATACGAGGCAATGGATACTTGTTCTTGATGGTCACCTTGTTCAGCTCTCTGTAATCAATACACAGTCTCAACGATCTGTCCTTCTTCCGCACGAAGAGGACAGGTGCTCCCCACGGGGATACGCTAGGGCGGATGAAACCCTTCTCAGCCAACTCCTCGAGTTGTTTCTTCAGCTCCAACATCTCGACAAGCGCCATCCGATATATGGCCTTCGAGATCGGTCTCATACCAAGCTCTAACTCAATACCAAAGTCCACACTCCTCTGAGGCGGAAAACTGGACAGCTCAGCAAATAATAATACATCTGTAAACTCGTAGACCACTGGGATATCCTCTAACACTGGACTCTCCCCTTCCTTCATGGCATAACACCAGAAGGCCTCACAACCCTGTGCAATCAATCTCGCTGCCCATATCGCGCTGATAACCATGCCTGATTTTCCAAGGTCCCAACCTCGGAAAACCTCTGTCTGACCTAACTCGGTAGAGAAGGTCACAGTCCTCCTACCTACATCTAATACCGCCTGATGTCTATCCATCCAATCCATACCTAAAATGACTTCTTCATGCTCTAATGGCATGACAAAGAAGTCAACAAGTAGTACACGAGTCCCTACAGAAATGGGACAATCACGAATCTCACGGGTACCTCTGACCCTACTACCATCTGGTAACCCTATACTAAAGGGTATCCCCTCAGTCGTATCTAGACTCAACCGCTCAACACATGCATCAGAGATAAAAGAATGCGTAGCACCCGTATCAAATAAAACTCTAACAGGTAAACCATGAATCAGAATGGTACCTGTAGCAATCGGTGCAGCTGGCTCCTCTACACTCCTCAGCTCAAAAATTCTACCCTGAGCTCCTCTGGTGTCAAGTGTACTCCCACAACGACCTCTACCTTTACTCGGCCTAGGAGCAGATCCCTGAGTCGTAGGACGATCTGGGACTCTCTGTTGTCTCGGTGTCTGCTGCTGCTGAGGTGGTCTCTGCCCACCCCCTCCTACACTGGCAAGAGAAGAACCCTGTTGAGATGAAGCTCCACCCTGTCTACAAAAGACAGCTCTGTGCCCTCGTCCGCCACAAGTATAGCAAGTCACTATTTGCCTCGTACACTCTGGTCGTATATGTCCATAACCACCACAGTTGTCGTCCCTTATCTGTAACTAGTGTAGATGAGGGATAACTCTGGCGGCTATGGCCTCGCCCTGAACTAGCAGCTCCACCAGCACCACTGGTTTGCCCAGTCCGTTGTCTCTTCTCAGACCCTCCAGTCTGAGAAGCTCTCCTCTGCCCAGCCCGTTCTCGCTCATAATCAGAGGCTTTGTCCTAGTAATCCATTAAACACTCACAATGAAATCCCGCCATATAGGTCCGGGTAGCATCTCTCAGTCGTCGGGAGAAAAGATATACATGCTGATCTACAGGAGGTGTAGCTGGACCCAACAAAGCCAACTCCTCCTGAGATCTCCTGATAGCCTCAGAGACTGGTACATCCTCAAATCAAGCCTCAACAAAATCCCGCAGTTTCTCCCTCCTCAGTGAGGCAGGGCAAAAACGCTCTCAGATCATAGTCCTCATCTGGTCATAGCTGGTAACCTGACCCCGTACAGATCTCCACCAGTGTTGTGCAAAGTCTTGGAATATAGTCTGCACCAACTCTATATGTCTATCCGCTGGACATCTAATAGACTCAAGAGCTGAGTCTACATGTCCGATCCATAGCTCTACCTCTAAACCCACCTTCCCAGAGAAAGGGGGTACTCCCATCTGATAGAATGCCTTCAACCAAGTATCTGGTCGAGGCCCTCTATGCTCCCCTGGAACCTGAGGAATCTCAGCAGCACGTGCCGGTACAACTGACACATGAGTAACTCCATGGGATCTCCCAGATGATCCCTCCTGTGCTGGCAGATCAGGGGCACGTCTACCTGCTTTGGCAGCCTCCTCAACTCGTCTAATATACTCGCGGAACGTTGGTCCCTCCATAGAGACATGATCCGAGTCATATGACTGGACACTCTGTGATCTTTGTCCCTCAGCCTTACCGTTCCCAGTCTCAGGAACGACACTCTCAGCAACATCTTCTTGAATCTCCTCTGTTGCACGTGGATCAACAGCGGGAATCCGACCCCGTCCTCTACCTACTGGAGAAAGAGGAGGTCTACCCCTACCTCGTCCAACTGCAGATAAGGCTCTTGTCCGAACCATCTGTAGAGTATAAACCTAACTTAGAAGGCTATATATATGCCATATGTATAGATATATAAGTCTATCACAACATCACATAAGGTAATATCTATATATATATCTATATTGTCGAGGTCTTCAAAGGGGTGATGGCTTCTCGTACACGCTATCCCAAAACATTTGTACTTATTTCAAAACCAAAACCTTTTGAAATTCAGACATCTTTCGAGTTCTGTTTATTTATCTATTCGACCTTTATTGCAGATTGCAAGTGCCATTATTGTCAACCTGGCTCTGATACCAACTTTATAACACCCCAAATCTGTAGGACTCGGGGCGCTACTGGGCTAAGATCTCACAATGGATCCTGAACCTAGCCTGACAACAAGTTCACTGGATCTTACAACAATGCACAGATAGATTAAAACCAAAACATCAAATTGTGTATATATATATATATCAAAAGGTTTACAAAAGAACCGATGAGTACAAACCAAAACATATATCTGTACATACAAAAAGTCCCATAACCCTCACATAAACCTAGTGTACGGAGCCCTCAGCGGATCACCCCATCTAGATTACTCCGCAGCTCTCCTAACCTACAAAGGATCTACAACACGGTATAAAATCGTTAGCTAACCATACACATATATAAAGAAGATGCATAAGCACAAACACACTTCAAGAAATTCATAAACATAGAATCATGTTGTCAAACATTTACCCGGTTAATTATCTTTATAACGTCCAACACTCAAATCGTATATATATGAATATGAATATATGTGACACGAGGAATATATAATCCTCGCCTCTCGGGGGGGGAGGGAGGGGAGGGGGTTGCCAACTGTAGTGGTAATCTGGTAACACTTTCCGGTAGGTGCTCGTCCCACTTCCAGATCTGGCCTGTCCGCAGAGAACCTCCCAAAATCCCAGCGGGATGTAAGGGCAAGTTGTCACAACCCTACAATAGGCAGTCACTAAACCATAGGTCGGTAATCATCACAACGCATGATATCAAGCATATATCACACACCACTCATGCATACATCCAATATAAGGATGGTAGCTAAGTAAGTCCGATGGACTTACCTCAAACTCGAAGCACTCTCAACACGATCCACTCCAAACTGGAGGACAACACGGCCTAATAACAAGGCATAAAGAGATATCAAATCTCCTATCAATCAAAGGGGTCACACCTAGACCCAAGGGATCCATATGGATCATATCCAACTTATAAACCTCGATAATCTACTAAACCTCAAAGCCATAACTAGCATATCTCGATATCATAATCATCATCATTCTAGCCTCATATGCATACCTAACATGCTACTAACCCGCTCATACTAGTAAAGGAAATGATCCACACTACTCTAGTAGATCCGGTACAAGACGCACCTGCGGAACAGAAGAGACGCAAGGGCGGAAAAACAGCGGACACAGGCGCGAAGACAAGCTGGCGTGGGCGCTGTGATCGTGGCCGTGGGGGCGGCGACGCTGAGGCGCGGGTGCGGTGACAGGTTCCCGCAGGGGCGGCGGCTCCCAGGCGCGGGGGCGGCGACAGTGCAGAACGGGCTTCCCCGACTTCTCTTCGACTCTTCACGTGATCAATTCACGTCTTCATCATTCCACAACCATAATCATACATATATACACATTCCAACATCAATAGGCATTCTACACATCTAATCCTAAGCTAAGGCAAAGGAAAGGAATCAAAGAAGAAGAAAGAAGAAGAGAAGAGTAAGCTCACCTATTGTTGTAGCCTAACCAGGTTGGAAATGATCACAAACACCACTCAACTAGCTCTCAAGCTAAGCATAACCCACAGCATCAACATCAAACCACCAAAGCCACGCAAATCTCTTCCAAACCAAGGAGAAACAAGAACAAGATCAAAAGAAGAAAGGAGGCAAGAAAGACGTGTGGAAGCTGGAGAAGTGAAGAAGAAACCCTTGATCACGAGCCTAAGAAGAGGCTTAAGGAGGAAGGGAGGAGAGTAAAGCACGGTTAAAGGGTCAAAAAAGCCGGTTGCAGCCGCAGGAAACCGCAGGGGCGGATTCCCTGAGCCGTAGGGGCGGACACTGGACGGGCCGCAGGGGCGTCACCACGGACCCGCGGGGGCGGCTACATCCTAGCTCGGCTCCTAAAGACTAAGGCTCTTACATAGATGTACTGCATATGCACATATAATGCAAGGTAAGTTGCAACCAAGAGCACTAAAAGGTGTCATGCTTGGGTATCTTGAAAATGTTAAAGGATATAAAATCCTACTCATACAACCTGGTGGATATCACTTCTAGAAATGTTACATTTAATGAAGATGATTTCATTTTAAGAATAAATTGACACTTATTCGTAAGCAAGCAGGTACTGCAGGTGAAGTGCCTACCCACTTCTATACTCCTAGTGGTACTCCACATGACCATGAGCTGGAGTTTGACATTGGAAATTATACACCTGAAGGTTCAAGGAACCTAATGATAACAATACATATACAACCGGCTCACAAGAAGCCAGTGGAACCCATCATCCTAAAATGAATGAAAATGCAGTCCATGAGCATACACAACCATTAAGGACTAATAAGGAGGGTAATTTTGATCCTTTCTCTAGTAATAATGATTCTAAAATGCATGCCCCTGTTATGAATGATATGTCTAATATGTATGCTTCTTCCACCTCTGATGTAAATGTTGTTGATATGTCTAATCTTGTTTCATATTATTAATTAATTAGAGATAGAACTCCTAAAACCATTATGCCTAACAAAAAGTATCAGTCTGCTAATGTTGTTAAATATGATCTTATAATTGTTGATTATGTATCTTATCCCTACGCTCTTGAGACTTATGAACAAGTCATTGTTTGTATTGATGTTAAGAAATGATTAATTGCTATGCATGATGAAATTGCTTCTATGAATGCTAACAATACTTGGAATTATATGATAAACCTAAAAAGATAAGGTCATATAGTGTAGATGGTTAAAAAATAAAATTAGGGACTAATAACACTAACCGACCAGATATAAAGCAAGATTAGTTGCTAAAGGTTTTACACAAAGAGAATGATTGGATTATAATGATATTTTTGTTCTTGTTGTGAAGTATAAAAATTCATAGACTATTGCTTGATATGATTGTTGTATATGATTGGGAACTTGAACAGATGGATGTTAAGACTGCTTTCTTGCATGGTGACTTAGTTGAAACTATATACATGTTAAAACCTAAAGGCTTTGTTGATAAACATAAACCTCATGTTGCATGTCTGCTTAAGTAATCTATCTATGGTCTGAAACAATCACCAAGACATTGGAATCTCAAATTTGATGCATGTATGACCAAACTGGGATTTTTAAGAAGTGAATATGATACTTGTCTTTATTTCAAAAACATTAAAAAGCACGTTCTTTTGTATCTTTTATTGTATGTTGATGACATCTTGATTATTTCTTCTTCTAAAGTGCTCATCACTAGTGTTAAGCATGATCTTAGAGATAGTTTTGATATGAAAGACCCAAGTAATGCCTAAGAAAATATTAGGCATCTCCATTATTAGAGATAGACAAAATAAATCCATGTTGTTATCTCAAACTGAATATGTTCATAAAGTGTTGTCTAAGTTTCATATGATAGATGTTAAACCTACACCAGTCCCCTTAGGAGGGCATTTGGAACTGTCTAAAAGATATTGTTCTACTATGTTGGATGGTAAGGTGAAGATGGCCAAATTACCTTATGATATTGTTGTTGGTTCTCTGATGTATGCAATGTTATGCACTAGACTTGATCTAGCTTTTGGTATTAGTGTTTCAAGCAAGTATATGTCTAATCTTGGATCACCATATTGAGATGCTATGAAATATATGTTGAGATATTTAAATGGCACAAAGAATAAATGCTTATTGTACAAAAAATATGGTTCTACTAATGACTTGCATGGCTATGTAGATTCTGACTATGCTAGCAACAAGGATAATATGAAGTCCGCTATATTCTTTACATGGGTGGGAAACTGTATATCTTGGAACTCACAACAAACTATGGTTGTCCTATCTTCAACTAAAGATAAATATATGATTACAATTGAGGATGCTAAAGAAGCCACATGGCTTAAAGGTTTACTAGAAGATATTGAGAATAAAACTTATATTTTTGTTATTAACATTATCAATCAAAATGCATTATATATTTGCAAAGATCCCATGTACCATGAAAGGACCAAACATATTGATGATATGTTTCACTATACCGGGAAGAAAGTGAAACATAAGCTCATAAAGGTTCAGAATATCAAAGGTGATATAAATCCATCAGATTTTGGTACTAAAATTGTGACTGCTGACAAATTTGAATTTAGCAAGATTAATATGCATATATATTATGCTCCCTGAGTTCAGTAGATTGAATTTGTTTTGGGAAATTGTACGCGTTCCAACCCGGAGTTCAGTAGCTTGAATTTTGTTTTGGAAAATTGTTTTTGTGTGTGGTTCTTGAAGGAGAAGGTTGGTTGAATCGAAAAGTTGAATTATGCATAGAAAATCAAAGAGGTTATCAATTGGACCAATTGGAGGTTAAATTCATCTTATTGGAAACCATGAGATGAGAATGGAGGCCGAAGGCGATTGTTTGGCGGTCAAATCCATGATTAGAGTTTCAATGAGTTTGGAGAGGGAGATTGCAGGGTTAATGCCGGCGTCGAAGGAAAAGAAGTGAAGGGCGAATACCTGAAGGAAGACGAGGATGTGAAGCTTGAGAGCGGAGGTGAAGTCCTTCCTGAGGAGGGAGGAGAGGGAAATGTCGGAAGATGAGGAGATGGGTGAACCGAGGGGCCCATCGATGAGTTTGAGAACGTGAATGTAGAAGAAGGGTTGGGTTTGGTTTTTCATTTTATACAAAACCCGGTTCGGTTCAACGTAATAAATATTGAACGAAACCGTATGGTTTACTAAAGAATAATATAATAATCAAGAAGCGGGGCCCAATGATGGACATACATACAGTCGTTGGAGGTGGGTGGTCTTTTGTTACGAAAACGTTTTTTTTGGGTGTGCCTAGGCAATTATGGATTAACGGATGGTTTTGTGAAAATAGGCTTATTTAACGGGTGGTTTTCCGTAATTAACTCTAATAAGTAACACAATTCCGAACATAATGAATTATTAAACTTTTTAATGAACACAATTACTGTCTACCCGTGCAAGGCACGGATATTAAAACTCGTTTATCCTAATACTAGACATGGTAAAATAGAATTTATGAAAATGTATATCCCAAGTCCCCGTGAGTCCGTGACTCCAAGCTCCCATTGAAAACTTGTTTCAAGTGAAGGGCAAAGACGGGTCATCCATAAAGACTGAACTACTAGGAGTCATGCAAGGTTTGCTAGTTGCAAAAAAGATGGGAATAAGAACCCTACAGAATGAGAGGGATCTTGCAAAATGTTATCAAATCCATACTTGGAGAAGAGCACTTTTCTTTTTTTCGGCGAGATTTTTGTGGTGCTACTAACGCCTATCATACGATGTTGAGCGAATGCTAGAAGATGATGAAGGAGCATGATGAAGCCATAGAAATAAAATATATTCCCCACACGGTCAACCAAGCCGCTAACTGGTTAGCTAAGGCTAGTCTGGACATGAAGGGGATCTTATACTCATAGAGCGACCTTCTGAGACTCTTTTCAATATCATTAAAATTATCAATTTAAATTTAGATTTTCCAAAATAATCTCATCTAAAAATTTTAATATTGTCTTTCCGCTTCCTCTCTTTCACCACAATCATCATTAGTGAGCTCGTTAAAGGAACTTCAACTTGCTTGCGATTCAAATGAAAAACATCATCCTAAGATTTGATCTATTGTATGTATTTTCGGTCTAGATTATATTTAGGGAGCGTTTAGTATTAGAACAGGTGTTGTGGTTATGGTTTTATAATAATCTCGTAGATTGTGGTTGTTGTTTTGGAGAATCTACTCTCACAAGATAAGGAATTATTGTTTCATAAAACCACAACCACATCTTCAGCTACAATTACATCAATAACAACAACATATCTAATATACTAAACACATCCTTAGTATTTGCGGTATAGTTTTGGAATTTCGGTCAAGATTACTTGATTGATATACCGATCTCTTAAAATATTAATTAGAATATATGAAAAAGAAGTTAAATTATAGCATGAATTTTCTCATTTCTTTTATATTTATTTAGTGTTATGATTTTTTAAGACTAATTAAAATAAAGTAATGTTATTCGAACGAGATAATTTTACTAACGGAATTACGGAAGCGGAAGCCGCAAAACTCTCCCTTCCTTCTCTTCCTCCGTTGCAACCCTTCGTCTCCGGTTTCCCTCCGCCGCCGCCTCCGCCCTTCGTCTCCGGTGAACAACTTCTTCGTCTTTTTTTCCTTCTTATCCCGTATCATCGTATACACATGGCGGATTCGGATTCTCCCATGGGGCTGGAAAAACACTCAAAGAACGGTTTAAAGTATGTTTTCTACGTTTTTATCTATTTTTTGTTTTTAAAAACTTTAGGCTCGAAAATCATTAGTTTAGGAAAATTCGGTTAGTTTAGAAGACTTAGAATTGGATCTTATATGAACATTAGTTTAGGACGATTCGGATAGCTTATGAAGAATTGGATCTTATATGATTATTAGGTTGTAATTGTGTATTCCGGCAAGATAGTTTTTTTTAAAAATAAATCTAAAATTATATAGTATGTAAATTGAGAAATGGAAATTTTTATCTGATTTTTTTTTTCAAATGTTCATGCAAAACATTAGAGACAAGAAAAAACGCGATAGTAGAGTTGTCACAACATCTGCCCGTCGAGCTGCTAAAGCTCGACGGGATAGACTTGCCTCCACATCGGTCGAGGTGCCCGTTGATGCAATTGCAGAGGAGGAGCCCACTAGGGGGATGTTGGTGTAACACCCCGAATCCGAGGGACTCGGGGCGCTACTAGGCTAGGATCTCACAATGGATCTTGACCCTAGCCTGACAACAAGTTCACTGGATCTTACAACAAGACACATATAGATTAAAACCAAAACATCAAACTGTAATATATATATATATATATATATATATATATATATATATATCAAAAGGTCTATAAAATACCGCTGAGTACAAACCAAAACATGTATCTATACATAGCAAAATCATCCCATAACCCTCGCACAATCCTAGTGTACGGAGCCCTCAACGGATCACCCCATCTGGATCACTCTGCAGTTCTCCTAACCTGCAAAGCATCTACAACACGGTATATAACCGTTAGCTAACCATTCATATATAAGATAATGCATAAGCACAAACACAAGTCAAGGAATCATAAACACATAATCATGTTGTCACACATTTACCCGGTTAATCATCTTTATATAGTCCAACATTCAAATCGTATATATATATATATATATATATATATATATATATATATATATATATATATATATATATATATATATATATATATATATATATATATATATATATATATATATATATATATATGTATTGAACATATGTGACACGAGGAATATATAATCCCCGCCTCTGAGTGTTATAGCCAACTAGAGTGGTGTCGGCACACCTTCCCGTATACCCTAAGGGAGTGGTAAGTGTTCATCCCGTATACCAGATTTGGCCTGACTACAGAGAACCTCCCAAACTCCACGGCGGGATGAAAGGGAAAGGTTATCACGGCCACTACAATGGGCCGTCACTAAACCATAGGCTGGTAATAATCAACATCGCATGCTATCAAGCATATATCAAACACCACTCATGCAAACATCCGATATAAGGATGGTAGCTAAGTAAGTCCTACGGACTTACCTCAACCTCAAGATACTCTCAACCACGATCAACTCCAATCCGGAGAACAACACTGCCTAATAACAAGGCATAAAGAGATATCAAATCTCCTATCAATCAAAGGGGTCACACCTAGACCCAAGGGATCCATAAGGATCATATCCAACCTATAAACCTCAACATCCTACTAAACCTCAAAGCCATAACCGACACATATCGATATCATAATCATCATCATCCTATCCTCATACACACACCTAACATGCCACTAACCCACTCATACTAGGAAAGGAAAGGATCCATACCACTCTAGGTAGGTCCTGCACAAGACGCACCTGCGTGACAGGAAGGACGCAAGGGCGAAACACTGGGAGGCGCAGGGCGGCGGCACTCCCACGCAGGGGCGGTGACACAGGTAGCGCAAGGGCGGCGCAAGGGCGGTGACAGTGCAGAAGATGATTCCCGCCTGCTCTTTGATTCTTCACTCAATGATTTCACGTCTTCAACATCCATCAATCAAACACATACATGTATATACATATAAACATCAACATATATGCCTAGGAGATCCAATCCTAAGCTAAGAGAGAAGGAAAGGAAGCAAAGAAGGAAGGAAGAAAGAAAGAAAGAAAGAAAGAAAGAAGAAGAAGAAGAAGAAGAAGAAAGCTTACCACTACTGTAGCCTAAACAACATGGAAAGATCAGCACCAACACCCTCAGCTGGCTCTCAAAGCTCAGCATCAACATCCAACATCATCATCAACCAAAATCACACAACAATTCTCTTGCAAACCAAGGAAAAACAAGAAGAAGATCCAAGGAGAAGGAAGGAGAGAAGAAGAACGTGAGGCAACTGGGGAAGTGAAGGAAACTCTTCATCTTAAAGCAAAGAGCTTATAGAGGAAGAGATGAGTAAAGCATGGTCAAGAGTCAAAAATGCCGGTTGTAGCCGCAGGAAACCGCAGGGGCGGACTCCCTGAGCCACAGGGGCGGTATATAGAGCTCACACAGGGGCGGCCCTCTGGACACGCAGGGGCGGCTAACCCTGGCTCAGCACCTAAAGACTAAGACTCTTACAGTTGGGGCACCATCATCACTACACTCGGGTTATATTACGGATGACTCTGCTGGTGACAAGCCACACCTAGACGACATTGTAGGTGGTGAGCATGAGCAAATACATGTCCCACAGGAGCAACAACAGGAGAATAAGTATTATTACGATTATGTTGAGGAGCGGGACCAGGAGCATGCACCACAGATGTTTGTTCAAGAGGAGGAGAATGATCATCCACAAGAGGAGGAGCATCCTCAAGAGGAGGTCTTATTGAGATGTTACACTGACCACAGAGCGAGCGTGATATGGACTTAGAGGGTATAAATTTATTATCCACCAAATATATAATTTATTTTTGTAATCGATCTAAGATAATGTTAATATTAATAAATTATTATAGGAGGATCCTGGGGTGGTCAAGGTTAATAGGAGGCTTGATGGGATATCCAGAGTACGGAGGTGGCCTCGGGAGTTTTATGACCCATACACATGGTTTGGATTGGCAGACGCAGCGGACTTACTGAGTTGGAGGACCTTCACCTTGGTGGGGTTGACCACTGCTTGATTAATGCGTTCATTGAGAGGTGGCACCCCGAGACGAACACTTTTCATATGCCATGTGGGGGGAGGAGATATGAGCATAGCATTGCACGATGTGCATGTTATTATGGGTCTTGCTATTGACGGAGATGCGTTATTGACCGATCTAGATGATACTGCAAGACATGAGTGGCTTGTACATTCATTGAGATTATCTGCTTCTGCTGCTGGTGACAACTATAAGAAGCTTTTTTGCGAGACTATTAGGTCTAAACTCTAGAGCCACAACCATGTTAGGCCTTACAGATCCTCCTCATGACGTTATTGCATCTGCATACATGTTGTTATTGATCTCGTCGACCTTGGTAGTCGACAAGACTACCAACAGGATGCGGCCATGGCTTATCGACCTATTATGAGATTATATGAGGACGGGCACATATGCTTGGGACACCGGGACTCTTGCATACCTATATAGATCTTTGGGGGATGCTAGTAGGAAGAATGTGAAGACGATGAGAGGTTGTACAACAATATTACAGGTACGGTTTCAATTTCACATGAATATTCCAAAGCATCCTAATTAAATTAAAATAAAGTAAGTGTAAGTTCGACAATTTCGGATCTCTACTATAAAACATGTGTAAAAGTAATTACTTTAAAGTGATAATCGTACACTTACCTCGATATGTGTCAAGTTCTTCTGGATCACTATATTTGTCGATATCAAACGACATGGTTGTACTTTCACATTCGGATTCTACATCTTCTTCAGAATATGTCGACAATTTTAGCGGATTTCTTAAATAGCGTGTTGTGAATGTGAATAGGGATTTGTTTTGATTGAATATTTTCACGTTCGGTAAAAACGGCTAAATTACTTACGACTTTGTGGGTTCGATAGGTTAAACGCTTCTGCCCCAGCTTGGGACGGATGCAGAATCTACTACGTTAGTAAATTTCGTCCGCCGAACAGTACTTTGTTAAAATACTGGAGTAGTTTAGGATTTTGCAATTAGTGATACGTTATAATTGTAATTATAATTGTAATTGTAATACATGAAAAATAGTTTAAGTAATATCTATATAAGTTTTAATTTTTATGTGAAACTCGCATCACAAATTTATATGATCTTATCGTTGGGCTGGCCCAACCCAAAATTAATATCCAATGCGGGTCGGGCCGAACCGCCAAACCCTTAAAACACAAAAACAAGATCGCCATTCTACCAAAACCCCCAATTCCCCATAGACGGCTAAGACCGCTAACTCCAAACCGGCCCGCATCTCCCCTCAACCGTCAACCTGAAAACTCTCCGATGACGAACGCCGCTGCTAAACAGACGGAGGAGGAGCTCCGTCGTGAAATTGAAGAGCTCAATCGCCAACGCCGCGAGGTATTTCTTTCTTTACATTTCATTCCTGTTTTCACCGATTTGAACCATCGAACTACTGAACTTCTTTTTTCTTCTTTCATTGTATCTGTAGATCACTGTGAGGATTAGGGATCCTAGAGGCCTTCGCCGTGGTGCCTTGCCGGCTGCCGCTGGTCCGCGGAATTTCTCCTCCGGTGCCGTTCCCCGTCAGCGTGGTCTCCTCAGACCTGTACTTATTTCTTGCCCATTTCTTGTTTTCTTTCAGTTTCTAGGGTTTCGAAAATTTGCGTTTGAAAATTCGTCTCTCCCTGTTTGTTTATCATGTATTTCGATTGGTTTCAGGCTGATAGGACGGAGTTGAACGATGAGCCCCCGCCCAAGCGTCGACTGTCTTCGGCAGTTGTCAAGGTACAGTTGGTCTCTTAAGACACATATGGTACGATTGAGATTCAAACAAAAATGAAATTAGCTCTTCTAAGGGTCCGTTTATGCGTGTTGATGTATTAAGGTGGAGGAGGGGGAGATTTCTGATGACAATGTGGCTACAGTAGCTACAGAAAAGGAAAAGGAGGAAGGTGCAGTTGGTGAAGATGTTGCAGCTGCTAATGGAAGTGACAGGAGGCCTCGAGGTTTGAGGCAGAACGGTGGATTTTTGAGGAGAGATGGCAATTTCAGAGGAGGAAAGGTATTCAAAATCAGGAATTGTTAATATTCTTTGTTTAACTTTCCTGGAAAATGACAGAATTTCATGCATTTGTTCTAGGAAGCTGATTTTCAAGCAACAGAGCCTGTTCCCAGAGTTTTGCCTAAAATTGACGATCCAAAGCTGGTTAATAGAAACAGGAGAATGTTTGGTCAGCTTTTGGGGACATTAGAGGTATGCAATGTGTTTTTTGCTGTTGCATGCTTGTGTTTCTTGCTTTTGCGTGTTTGTCTTTCATGTTTCTCTTCTGGGGCTTCAAATCAGTTTACCATCTATAATTTTGTGCTCTTGTAATGCTTGTGCAACCTGATGCTAGATATAAAGTATACAAGAAAAATCATCGGTCAAGAACCACAAGTGTTGTGACTTTTGTCGATGTACAGTCATTTGAAGGATCATAAATGTTGTAACTTTTGTCTAAGTACAGTCATTTGGAGGATATTTTTGTCGCCTTCATACTCTATTATTCTCTCTATATAAATCTTTATTTCAAATTGGTCATAGGCTCTATACAAAGCTGTTGTTTTTGCTGTTCTTGTGCATTACCTAAACCTTAATCATGCTACCAGAAATTCAGGAAAGAAGACATTCAGCTGGCAGGAACAGAGGCTTATATGAAGAGGTCAAACTCATTGCAAAAAGTAAGCTCTTAGAATTATTTTCTTCTGTGGTAATAAATGGAAGAGAATTATTTTCTTCTGTGGACATTTATCCTGGGCAACAATAATAAATTAATTGCATGTGTATGACTTTCCAATATCCCTTGTATGGAGCTCCTAGATCATATTCATATGAGCATAATTGAAGTTGCCAAATCGTGCTTACATATGTTGGTATGTATAATTACTGAAGTTTAGTTTGAAATTAAATGTGATTTAAAGTCTGCAGTCTAAAAGTGGGTTCACTTCTGGTTTGACGGAACTCAGTCATGAGTTATTGCAACTTGAATGACATTAATTATCAATTATGAGTTTTGAAATATCACCCTACCAGGCAGAAGAAAGGGCGCGTGAAGAGAGTGAAAGACTGAGGCAAGAAGAGCGGGAGAAGATTGCCGAAAATCGCAAGCGTGATTTGGTAATGTTCTCCGGCAACAAGTTTTCCATTTTCTTTTGGCTCCTTAAGCAACTTCACTTACCTTTTATGTAATGCAACTGTTATGAACAGATTCTAAGAGCACGGCTTGCCGCCAAGGCTGAGGAGAAGAAATTGGAATTGCTATTTCTTCAGTGGAGTGAGCACCATAAAAAGCTTACCAGTTTCCTAAGGTTCTGAAATTGTTTGACCACTATCTCTAGTTTGTGTTCTTGTACATTCATTTCTTTTATGAAATGTCTCTATTGACTAGAAATACTCATAAAAGTTTCTCTGTGCTCGATTGCAGGTTATTTTTAATTTTGGTCCAAAAGTGTGTCCATATTGACAATTTTTAGAGCCGAAGATAAGTTTCTGTTTCATGTGCATGCTGTTAAGGCAACTGGGTGCTTGTTGCTTGATGCTTCATTGCATGATATTGGAATATATTGATAGTCCTCAGAACGATATTGCATTGTATCTAATTTTTCCTGGGTTTTGTGTTTTGTCTTTCAGGACAAAGACTGAGCCACCTATATATTATATGCCTGTAAAACCACTGGATGAAGATGTAACCTTGACTGAGCAGAAGAAAGAGGAGGTAGCTTCCTTTTGTGTTTTGTGCATGCGCTGAGCCTTAAAGTTAAATAAATAAGTTTTAGCACAAGGCTTAAGAGTTAAAGAATGATAATGCAACAGAAATAGGACATTTGAGAACTGTGGAAGTAGTTGTGATCCAGAATCTATAGACTGCTCTTTGAAGCTGTATCCGAAATAATTTAGTTTCTAGATATCTTTCTAATCCTTATCATAAGTATCCTGTAGACAATTCTCAATTATTAGTTTCTAGAAACCTCCTTAGCAGCAATGCCATTTATAGATCCTTGATTGGAGGTGTTATACTATAATTCAGGAATCATATGAGTGGACTGAAATAATCGACTTGTTTGGAATTGTGTTTATTAACCTCCTTGTAATAAATTGAATTTCGGTTTTTCCAGGCCTTCTTAGAATGGAGAGCTGCAAGAAGGGAAGAACTTACAGCATACCAAAAGCAGATAGAAGAGCAATATGTCCAAACGGAGCTTGAAAGGCAGAAAAATGCAGGAAAGAACAACAGGAAATTAAACAACGATGCAAGCTTGCAGGAAAACATGGACAAGGAACTCGAGACCCATAGACTTGAACATGGACCTAAGAGAAGAAACATCCCTCCTAGAGGAGACAATGAAGAAGACGATGATGTGGAGGATATTAATGCCGGGGATGATGACCTTTTGGATGACGTGCTTGGAGTCGAAGAGAATAATCGTAGGGTTGATGACATAGAGACTATGAAGCCAGAAGAAGGGGATATTGCAACTGAGTCTTGAACTTCAGTAAGTTGGTTTAGTGTTTTCTATTTGATCTTTAGGTTTGGAGATTCAGTGTTATTGTTAGCTCTTATTTTGTATTTTGCTATTTCGCTATTTCCTCCCTATTATTTCAAACTCTTAGGGACTGTATGTTAGATGTCGAGTCACTAGAAATTGTGAGGAGCATGTTTTTCTTTATCTCGTTATTTGTGGCATATTTGCCTGCGGTTTATCTTGATATGAGCAGCCATTTGACGTACTTTTGTTTTGTGATGAAGATATTACATATGATGTATATGCCACTCACCAGTTAGCAGGAAGAAGAAAAACAAAAGGTGTGAAACACAGAACACTTGATTGTTTTGGGATGAAGATGTTACATATGATGTATATGTTAAGTTGGATGTAGGTCGGAAAATAATTTCCAGAACACCACTATTGAAGCTTAGTAGTGTTTGCTAAGCCACAAACCCTAGTGTTTTAGTGTTTTGGTGTGTGTTTAGTTTTTGGAATTCAACCTGTGTTTGACATGGTAAAAAAAACACTATTGTTTAGGGTTTTAGGATATGTTTTGGAAACACCGATAAATTTCATGGTTTGCTTTAAACCACTGGTGTTTTGGATCCAAAAAGATAATATTGGCCTTTAGTTTTTTTTTTTTTTTTTTCCTTATTACAATTCAAACAAAATTTTATTCTAAAACACTAAAACACTAATTTAAGTCAAGTAAACAATAATCTAATTTAAGTCAAGCAAACAATAATTAGTATTTTTAAAACACAAGCACTTTGAAAACCACAAACACTCCATTAAACTTTAAACAAAACCACTCTTAAATAAGAATTTCAATTTACTTTTACATGTTTTAGTTAATTTATTTATAATAAGATCTTGATTAATTTAATCATAATTTAACATCTTCAAGATTGTTGTTTTTAGTGCTACAGCTACCCATGTTTTGTGAAGAGTAATCTCTCGTGAGCAGCAACAATATTGTTGTTTATATGGCTCGAACTTTCAAGCATAGATCTGTCACAGACAAGTCTTCTAAATATGGAGTTCATAATTTCATATATATAGTGGAAGTAATATCTCAGTAACAGCAATATATCTATATATAATATATCAAGAAAAGTAATAGGGGTGTTCTATTTGCGCGTTGTTCGATTTTGACGAAAATCAAAAGGCGTCACCGTCCAGATTGAGCGTCATAGGATGAATACAGCGCCCAATTTATATAGGATGACACCGACGCCGAGATTGGGACCACTGATGCATAAAATCATTTTCAACCGCAAACAATTTTAGGTAAAATTTAAGCTCTAACACTTTTTAATTATTTATTCCATTGTGCTCACTTAACGTTGTCAGATTATGAGTTTTTTTCGGCTAGTATTAAAACGAAGGATATATATATATATATATATATATATATATATATTTTGTTGAGATGTGTGGATTATTGTGTCCCACGTCTACTAAATGAATAATTTGAATCTAACATATAAACCAAGGGTAACTCCTATTGCCAATTGGTTTTAGGATAGAACCCCGAAGGCTAGTGTGCGTAGGTTCACTTGTGACGTACATCCCCTCCACGTCTTAGACTCGACGGATATAAAAAGATAAATTTAACATGGTATAAGAGCAGGTCCGATCCGGGTCTCGTTATCCTGTGTTTGGGTTGTGATTAGCGAATATGCTATCCGCCCGTGTTTGGCTAAGCCGGCCTTAAGGCTTTGTGTCAAGTGCAACTAGTCCATGATAGTTGCACTTGAGGGGGAGTGTTGAGATGTGTGGATTATTGTGTCCCACATCGACTAAATGAATAATGTGAACCTAGCATATAAACCAAGGGTTACTCCTCCTATTGTCAATTGGTTTTAGGATGGAATACCGAATGCTAGTGTGCGTAGGTTCACTTGTGACGTGCATCCCCTCCACGTCTTAGACCCGACGGATATAAAAAGATAAATTTAATATATATATATATATATATATATATATATATATATATATATATATATATATATATATATATATATATATATATATATATATATATATATATATATAATCGAAGGATGAAGCATCAGGAGGCAAACAAGACCGTCTGTACACGTAAAGTCGATGAAAAATTCCCATCGATTGATATGAGAAAAGAAAAAGAAAAGAAAGAACAATATTTGCACAATTGCAAAAATTGGAAAAGGGAAAAAGAAATCTCCTTTTGCTTTTACAGCAATTTCTCTTCCTCTGTAAACACCTCATTTGCAGCCATGTGATGATAATTTGATTGCTTCATACTCAAGATTCTTCTACGGTGATGTCTTTCTTCTTCTATTCTTTAGTAGGAACACCGCCATGGGAGATGCAGTGAGATTGGTATAGGATGACCAGAAGAAGAAGGCGATGAAAAAAGCCCTTTCTTGTAGGAATTAGTGGTAATAATGGATTATTATATGTTTAACCCACCAAATCCACATTGCTTGTAAGTCACTGACTCATTCTTTGGGGTGATTACTATTCCACAGTCTACTGATGCCTGCAAAATTTCCATTACAATTCATCATTTTTACTAAATAATTGTTACTACAATTTTTAATAATTTTTAATAACTAGTTTAGTATCCGTACTTTATACGGGCTTGATAGATATATAAATTAAACAATAGTTATTAATGTAATAAATAATATATATTTAATAAAAAAATAATATATAAAATTTAGGTAATAATTATTTATTTATTTGATGAAACTTGCTATATAATATAATAATAGTCTAATAATTTTAATATGTAATTGATATATTCCCATACAACAAATAAAAATAATAATAAATTTTAAAATAAAATAATATATAATATTGGCGGCTCAAAAGAGAAAATGGATAAATCGTAGTTATTTAAGACTAAAAATAATAGAAAAATACAAAACTAAAATATGATAATTATCAACTAAAAAGGAATGAGTAAGAATCTAAAAATGTCATATAATTATAATAAGTCATTAGGCAATTGAAATCAATATCATACAATCATATAACCTTAATTAAAAGATGGTGCCTTTATTTAATATCTTAATTTAGAGAAAACTAAAATAAATAAAAAAAACTAGGTAAAATAGGTGTCGCGAATTAAAGACTACACGTTACAAAATCCAACGTGACGCAATTTACAGACGACATTTGATGTAATATTAGGTTGCACTATGTAAAAATAACAAGTGTGTTTAACAACTTCTGCTTTAGTATTATATAGTAGATTTAAATGTTTCGAGTACAAACTACAATAATATAAGATCACCGACTTACCTTATTTATCATATAGAAATTCATGTCTAGACATGAATTTCAAATCAATGGAATCAATCTAGTCAAGCCCTTTATATATTTACAAGAGCACCGTTTTGAAAACATTGTAATTTATGATTTTATGACCTGAAAATATACTAAATTCATTTTTATTTCGTTATTATATTTTTTTTTTAAAAATGCGGTGTTAAATCCCTGGCTTGTGACCATGTTGACAAGAACTGCAAACCAGGCAAACAAGATCTTCTAGACAACAAAGTTAAATGGTGTGAAATGTCAAAAAGATTGCAAGAAAAAAGGGGGAGATTCTCTTCACTAGGGGGTGAACATTCTATGGGTACAGTGCAGTGAATAGGTTAAATGGTTAAATGCTAAACTTTGTCAATAATTGCAGACAAGAAATCATTGTAAGACGAGATGGTAAAACACAAAAAGTCCACTAATAAGCCTAGCTCCTTTTCATGTTTTCACACCGAAGTTGCACTTTGAGTAGCTAACATTACACACAACATGATATTCACCTCCGCTTCTATTTATACTATATACCAAAATAAAATTCTTATGTATCATTTTCTTTAATTTCTTTTAACTTTAATCAATTAAAATGCTAATCTTTTTTTTTTTTTTTTTTTACTTTGATTTCATTATTGATTATTAAAAAATAACAATTATTATCATCAAAGTATACTATTTTTTAATTATAGTACATTATTTGACATGATTCTATCCTACTACTGCCATTATTTTGGATATAATATTAATCTATCATAAAATATTATTAATTTTAAAAAGTTTCATTTTACCAGTAATAAATAATTTTTTATATGAATATTTAGTGCCTCATAATTTTTTGTAATTATAAACTATTTATATAATTTCCGACTCCAACTACTATGGTAAATTGTGTAAAGCTAATAAATTATAATAAAAATATGAATATAAATATAATTTTTATAAAAATTATATTTATATTCATATTTTTGTTATAATTTATTAGCTTTACATAATTTACCATACTATTTTTTTATGTAGTATAAGTCTACTGGACTGCTGATAAATATTATTGTATTTTACATAGTTTTATAGTATTAGTTATTTATAAAATACATTGTTATATTTCATGCTCCGTAAAAAAAATACAACAAACATCACTCTAACTATTTAATACAAACATTTATTAAATGACTTATTTATCAATCAATCCATACTTGACATGAAAGTTAAATTTAATTATTTCTAAAGTAGGTATGAATCATGATTACATTGGCCTATATAAGAGTAAGAAAATCAGTATAGAAAATTTGCGGGTAATTTGCCTAATAAAAAGGCGGGAAAAGGGCATCCAAAGCCACTAATTCAGTCTAATTGTCATTACTTCAGCAATAAGCTAAAATCCAAACGCAAAATCAAAATAAAAACATAACAATCAGCAAAATCCTGTCCCCACTCAACATCACATTTGTCGTTGAAATTTAGTTCAATCTCCTATCCCATAGTTCCTTTGGAAACTAGCCAGAATGTTAATATACATGCATGAAATGAGAAACAAGATCTTTATAAAACCATCGTCGTGACAAGAATTTCTTGTATTTTACTTCATCTCGTCGTACAAAAAGTAAGCGCACTCTATTTAATCAGAGGAAATCAAAATTTTAGGAAAAAAATTATCAACTCATTATTCTCTTTTTTTTATCTGGAAAATAATCTAAAAATAATAATCAGGAATTACTAGTAAATATATATCAATACTTTTATAAAACACTTTCTATCTTGAGTTTGCTTATGGATTAAGTTTTGAGTTCATTTGTCTAATTGGTCAGCATTGTGGTCTACTAAAGTCACCTACAGAGTCCAGTGGTTCACTATACCAACGGTTCATTCTAGCAAAAGTGCAACTAGTTTTCTACAACTTCCAACAGAAGCGGCGCACGTTAACTAAAGCGCTAACAGACACGGAAAATAAAAAGTGGACATGTCGAGCTTTCCCTCCACACCTCCGCATCATACCATAAACGGCGCCGTTTAACGTCGTCGGCGAAGGCGATCAGAGAAACAAAACAACAATTCAAAGAAACAGGAAGAGAGAAAGAACCTGAACGCCGGGAGAATCGAAGCTCATGATGCGAATATTAGCGCTAACTTCGCCGAGAACCCTTAGTTCAACCCTATCGTAGAGCGAAGCGTCTCTGATGAGATCTGCGGCAACAGCTGGCTGGAGATTAACTCGATCGACGGAGACGATCGTCTCAACCTCTCTGACACTATGTGCTGGTTGATAGAATCCAGGCACGATTCCTTCGCCGAGCGGGATTCCTGTGTACATGACGGTGAATCTGGACTCTCCGTACTTAATTCCGACTTTATTAGGATTTGCGGCGGTGAATTGGAGTCGGATGTTGAGTGATAGCGACGCCGATGAGGCTGCGGCGGCAACTGCGGCGGCGGAATTGGATGAAATCCCGACGGATTGTACACTAACTTGTTGGAGGTCGAATTGGGGCTTTTTTGGCTTGACTTCGAGCAAAACAACGAGTACGACGCCGATGATGAGAAGCGCGATGAAGAAAAAGAGGAAGAAGAGACAACAACAACACCGTTTGATTGATGGAGAAGATGAGGAAGAGGTGGCGTAGGGAGGATGCGACGTCGTAGAGTAGTAGTGTTGGTGGTAGTCAGAGTTGGATCGAGGTGGTGGTCCCGGTGGACGTTGTGGCCGGTAATAGTCGTTGGCGGTGGCCAGCCGGGATGGCATTTCCTTCGGAAGAGTGAAAGTTGTTAGTGGGAGTTTTAGTCCAACTTGAATCCTCTCCTCCAACCACACCTTTTATGTGCTCTGTTTCTAAACTAATCTTCTAGTCTACATATTTTTTCTAGCTTTTTGAACAAGAAAGAGAGGCATGGTATTATTGGTAAATGTGGTATTTTTAGACTTTTAAGCTTTTGGCAATTCTATATATTAATTTTTTTAATTACACGTGTAATTTATTATGTACGAGTATAATTTTACTTTAAAATTCATTGTCCTGTGAGTTTTAGAAATTTTTCATATCACAAGAGAGTCGAGTGAACATGTATGCAAAATTTTCGGTATTATAAGGGAGTCGAGTGAACACATACAAATAAACTTTACGTACAAGTTATATTCACAAAAATTCTATACACGTACATAATTATGTATCAAATTAGTATAAATTTTATGCAAATTCACGGAATTTGATCTAAACTTGAAAAAGTTACTTTTCATATTGATGCTACCCTTCTCACTTCAAGTTATAACCTCGGCGTAATTTTCAGAGACATTGATGGTCATCTTGCAAAGGTTATTCAATCTATGATGGATCCAATAGTTTCCTCTCAATTGAACTTCTCGGCCATACGCTTGCCCTAAGTTATTGCTCTCACTAAGGGTTTCTTTTCCATCAAATTAGAATCAGATTGTAAGGTGGCGATTGACTCAATTTTATCTTATTCCGGTATATAATCTACACATGGTTAGGACCTTGACGGTATTAAGAGCCTCTCTCAGTTCTTTTCTCACCGTTCTTTTCACTTTGTTAGAAGACAATGTAATAAGGTTGTTCATTATCTTGCTAGATGATGTAAGACCGTCCACAATGAAGAGTCTCAAAATTACTAAAAAATTTCCACGTCTTCCAGCAATATTGATGACAAGGGAGAGGAGGAAAATAGGAGTCTAGTAGAAAGATTTGACCTACATCTCTTTGATTTGGGCCGCTTTGATTTGGGTCGGACATCGACCAAAATTTTACCCGTATTTGGGCCGGACTGAGTCCAAAACTCGGGTTTCCTAGCTTGCCCGAACTTGTTGGATTCTAGTACTCGGGCAACCCGCGGGTCCTGTTTTTTTTTTTTTTTTAATTTTTTTGTTGTTGATGCGGGGATTAGCCGCGAGGGTTTCCCGATCTTTCAACACCAAAACGTAGGAGAGATAGAGATATGGATAGGCGTGGAGTGAGGGTAGAAAACGTGTGATGATGGTGAATGATCCGATGATTGGGGATGAATTGTAGCTGGATAGTCCGGACGAATCTCCTAGTCGCAATTCAACTCGTCCGCTATAATCGATTGCTTAAGAGGAAGAGGCGATTCACCTCAGAAGCACGCGGAATCGCTTGAAGATGGAAGAGAAGCCTATCTTAGAGTCTCACCAAGCAGGACGGCTCTCCTATGCTTCAAACTAGGGTTTGAATAGGAGTCACACCTATTCGTTCTCGAGTCTCACGAGAAGAGGGAAATACTGAAAAGTATCAAAGTGTTTATTAATCTGAATGTCCTCCAAAATGACGCCCAACATGCCTTGTATAGGAAGAGGGGGACGTTCAAAATGGGTACAATGGGCTGCGGGCTTGATCCAAGATCAAGTCCGAACTGTTTAAAAGGAATGAAAAGAAATGCGAAAAGATAAGATCGAATCTGTAAGAGATAAGATCTTCTAGCAAGCGGATAAGGTCAAATCTTTAGGAGATAAGATCTTCTAGAAGACATAAAATAACAAATGAATAAAAGCAAAACCCAATATTAAAAATGTCTAAATAATGGGTTGAAAATGATAAGCTTGTTGGGTCTAATTTAGCCACTTAAATATGCACAACTTCTCCCACTTTCAAGCTTTCTTCACGTGGCTCTAAGGCATCAATAGTTGGCTCAATTTCGGCTGAGATCTTGGGTTGTACGTGTAGAACCATCCTTGAACAACTTTCCAATGCTTCCATCTTAATGTAACAACTTTTCAATTGATGCATCTCCTTTCCTAACCGTTCACCCATGCGTTTGGCTTGTGCTCTTGTAATTGGTCCAGTAGGAAGTGGTTGAGATGCTCCTGAATCATCCTCCCTTTCTTGGAAAGGATTCGACCTCGAATCCAACATGTCTTCTTCACTATGGAAAGGGGTGAGATCCGCAACATTGAAGGTTGCACTTACTCCATAATCTCCGGGAAGATCTAGTTGATATGCATTGTCCCTAATTCGGTTGAGAATCTTGAATGGTCCATCTCCCCGTGCATCTAGCTTGTTCTTCCTCCTTGATGGGAATCGTTCCTTCCTGAGATGCACCCATACGAGGTTTCCGGGTGAAAACAACTCGACGTCGTCCATGGTTAGCTCGCGCAGCTACTGCCTCTGATGTTTGCATCAACCGGTTCTTGGTAAGCTCATGCAACTCTTTTATAAACTCAACATGCCTTCCTGCTTCAAAATTTTCCTTTTCCCTCATAGGAAAGGGCGTCAGATCGAGGGAAATTAAAGGATTAGTTCCATAAACACACTCAAAAGGTGAGAGTTGTGTAGAAGAATGAAATGTTCGATTGTATGCAAATTCCACGTGTGGAAGAGTATCCTCCCAAGCTCAAATATTTTTACGAATGATAGTTCGTAGGACAGTTGTAAGGGTGCGATTGGTGACTCCTGTCTTGCCATCTGTTTGGGGATGACTAGATGTAGAGAAGAGAAGTTTTGTGCCAAGTTTCTTCCAGAGAGTTTTCCAAAATGTGCTCAAAAATTTGACATCCCTGTCACTTACTATGGTCTTGGGAATTCCATGTAGCATGACTACCTCCCGAAAGAAGAGGTTTGCTACATTAATAGCATCATCTGTTTTATGAAAGGCAATAAAGTGATCCATCTTAGAAAACTTGTCAACCACAACAAAAATAGAGTCTCTCCCTTTCTTAGTGAGAGGTAACCCCACAATAAAATCCATGGATATATCTTCCCAAGGTGTTGTAGGGATAGGGAGTGGTGTGTAGAGGCCATGCGGCTGTAAGTGAGATTTGGCTTTGAGGCATTGCTTAACTAGATGTTCAACGTCACTGAGCATATGGGGCCAATAGAAATGGACTCTCAAGGTATGATATGTTTTGTCCCGTCCAAAGTGTACCATCAATCCTCCTCTATGTGCTTCCTAAGTCAATAATATCCTAAGAGAGCAGTTAGGAATGCATACCTTGTCTTCTCTGAAGAGAAACCCATCCAAGATATAGTATTTTCCTGCGACTTTCTTATCTCTACATTCCCGAAAGGTCTCCCCAAAATCTGGGTCAGCTTCGTATAGCTCCTTGATATATACGAACCCAAGTACCCTGGAGTCGAGAGTGGCCAGTAGTGTATACCTGCGTGATAGGGCATCTGCTACCACGTTGTCTTTGCCTTTCTTGTATTTGATCACAAATGTAAAAGTCTCCAGGAATTCCATCCAATTGCCATGACGTCTATCGAGCTTGTCTTGATTCTAAAGTGCTTGAGAGATTAGTGATCCGTATGCAATATGAACTCATTGGGTCTTAAGTAATGTTGCCATATCTTGAGAACCTTGAAGAGTGCATACAACGCTTTATCATATATGGAGTAGTGGAGGGTATCTCCTTTTAGTTTTTTCCGAGAAATATGCAATTGGTCTGCCTTCTTGCATGAGTACACCTCCAATCCTATTCCTGACGCATCGCACTCGACTTCAAAAGGTTTATTGAAGTCAGGTAGACTCAACAAAGGGGCTTGTGTGAGCCGCGCCTTTAATTCATCAAATGTTGGTTGCTGCTCCTCTTTTCAGATGAACTTGCTAATCTTCTTTGTAATTTCGTTCAAAGGGGCCGCTATCGTGCTGAAATCCTTCACAAATATGCAGCTATCGTGCTGAAATCCTTCACAAATATGCAATAGAAACTTGCCAAGCCGTGAAAGCTCCAGATCTGTGTTGCTGATTTGGGATGGCCAATCTTGTATGGCCTTGATCTTGCCCTCATCTACCTGCAACCCTTGTGAGCTCACAAATTAACGAAACCTAAGAATGTGACTTGGTCGGTACATAGCTCGCATTTCTTAAGGTTGGCATAGAGGTGTTGGTTGCGCAGGATCTGGAGTACGTCCCTAAGATGCTGCTCGTGTTCCTGGAGGTCTTGGCTATAGATAAGTATATCATCAAAATAGACGACTACAAATTTACCTATAAAAGGCCTAAGAACGTGCGTTCATAAGACGCATGAAGGTGCTAGGAGCATTGGTTAGGCCGAAAGGCATTACCAACCACTCATATGGGCCAAATTTGGTCTTGAAAGTTGATAACATGAATTATCGACCTAGTTTAGTAGAGCATATAGTTATTTTTCCCTTTTCCCGCTTGCATGTTTCAAGCCTTAAGTTGCGTTCTTTATATTTGTTTAATACAACTTTGCGAGTATAGATGTCTACACACACTTTTGGTGTCTTTGTAGGTATTTTGGCGTGTTTCGGAGCTAAAACGATGCATTTGAGGATCAGGCCTCGGGGATGGACGCCTAGGAGCGATCACGCAGGCACGGGAAAGGAGGAAAAGACGAGCCAAGACGAAACGCACGAGATTGGAGCAATCTCGGTCGAGATCCACATGATCTCGCCGTGATCCGAGCCATCTCGGCCGAGATCCGAGATTCGAGCCAGCTCGACCGAGATCCCATATCAAAAGTTTCTGTCAAAGAATCTCGTTCCCATCTCGGTCCCGATCTCGGCCAGGTTTGTTTCCATCTCGGCCGAGATTTTCACATTTGACCGAGATTTCCGACTGAGATTTCGTCAACGCTAGATCACAAAGCAAATCTCGGGCCCGACGTTCAAAAATCTCGGTCACCGACCGAGATTTCTGACCGAGATCGCTGTTCGCCGATATATTTCTTAATTTTCGGATCTGTTTTGGGGCAGCCCATTGCGCGGATATAAAAGGAAAGCCCTAAATGATTTCCGGGGTTCCCGTTTCATTCTAATTTCGAGCTCCTTTGGAGAGAGCTTTTTCCCCTTTTCTTCTCCCTTTGCCCTACACCATTGTTGGCCATTGTTGAACTTGTTTGAGCTTGGAGGAACTTCGCGAATATTGGGAATTTGTCGTTTTGCTAATCCTCTATCAATAAAGCTGAGTTTCTTCTTTAATCTCTATTTTAGTTCTTGTTTATGCATTCTCTCTTGAATTGATTGAATTGATTGGATTGATAATTGCTTCTTCCATTGAATTGTTTGGATTGATGATTTCTTCTTCCATGAATTGAATGATTTGATTTTTTGAAATGTCGATTGTTGGCTAAACCCTTGTGGTTCCAAGGTGAATTGGGATTTGTTTATACCCGGACTATGATGGATTGTGCTTATGCTTGGTTGAATAGCTTTGAAATCCTATGGTTGGCTTGTTCTTGAACCTAGTTAGAATTCATCTAGCTAGTAACCTAAACCGGAATTGAGACCTACCCGGTAATGTTCCGTTTAGATACTTGAGTGTTCGACCATAGGTAATAGAGGTGAAAACCTCTATTGGGTTGAGTGTGCCTAGATTCTGTCCTAAGTAGGGTAATACCTAAGACTTACCCGGTAATGGTTTACCTTTCCCTTAGTTTGGAGTTTGTTTGTTTAGAATTTCCTATCTCTCTACCTTGAGACTTACCCGGTAATAGGTAGTTGGTTTGGAACTAGATAGTCTTGAGACTTACCCGGTAATAGACTATCAGTTTAGAAACGTTCTTCCTGAAGTTTGTAACCATAGATCTTTTGAGAGATTTCCTGAGTCCGTGCATATAAACAATGACCTTGAATCCTTGGAATCCGCATTTTCTTTATTGATATACTTTCGTTTGTCTGTTTTTCTTGGTTTTCGATCAAATATGTTATTTGATTGCGAACTCTACAGAAAAACCCTTCAAAACTCCTTTGATCTTTCTTCCCTTCTTTTCCAACCTCGTTCTTTTATTTTGATTTACGCTATCTGTGATCACATTTGCATTCCAAACATTTAGTCCCTGAGTTCGACCTGGAATACTTACCCTAACTGTAATTGACCCATACACTGTGGGTTCGCTACAATTGGGTGTTTATTTCTTGTTTATAAATTTAAAACATACCGTGTTTTTACTAACCTGTGAGCTTTTATCATTATTGATAAAAGTTTATAGGGGCGTGAAAAGCGAACAAAGTTTTTGGCGCCGTTGCCGGGGACTAAGTCATTTGTTTTGTTTTGTGATTTCTTTTAGTGTAAGTCTTTCTTTTACTTTTGATCTCGTTTCTGGTTTTGTTTTTTGAATTTTCAGGACTTTAGGTATCCTTCACAGTGTATGCAAAGAACTCGGGTTTGAAAGAACTAGTTCCGTACGATCCGAACCTGAAAGGACACTGCGAGAGAGACTAAGAGCCCGGAAAGCTTCTAAAATGGCTGAAATCAGAGATTATGAAGCTGAACTTAGAGATGCTTTAGAGCAACTAGAAGCTGAGAGACGGATTGCTAGAGAAAGAGAGCAAACTACAGAAAGGGAAATGGCTGCAATGAGAGCTCAAATGGAAGAGATAGCCAGAGCCATGAAACAGAGGCAAGCTGCAGCTTCAGCTCCAGTGCAAGTAATTCCAGCACCACAATTAGCTCCAATTCCTCCTCGAGTTGAAGCTCCTCCACAAGCTCCACCTCCCGCTCCTCTCAGACCTGTCATTCACCAGCCTTTTGTGGAAGTTCCACAAACACTTGGACAGAGATGGATCCTACCCAAAGAGTTAACCGTCCGGAGTTAACTTTGGAGATCCCCGTAAATCATGAGCATGAGCTGCGACCGCAGGTGATACATATGATTCGCCAGAATCAGTTTGTCCAGCTCATATGGAAGGTAACAATCATAAGATAAGAGGTTTTTCTTTCTCTCTTAAGGATAAAGCTTTAGCTTGGTATCAAACTATTCCATATGGCGGATTAACACATGGGAGGAGATGGTGTCTGAATTCCTCACTAAGTTTTTCCCACCCTACAAGACTACTGAACTTAGAGGGAAGATAAATGCTTTTGTGATGAAAGATAAGGAGAGTTTGTATAAGTCTTGGAGAGGTTCATTGACCTTACGTTGGAATGTCCTCATCATGGATCTCTAAGATTGAATTGCTAGAGATTTATTACAAGGGACTTGATGAAGATACTCAATTTTAAATTGCAATCACTTTCTGGAGGTACTTTTATGGAAAAAACTGTGGATGAAGCTTGGGAATTCATTACGAAGCAAGCCAAGACTATTGAAAAGTATTCTCACAGAAAGTTGAAGAGAGAAAGACTAGACCCGGAGTCTATGAGGTAAACCAAAACACTCTTAATGATTCAAGGTTAGATGCTTTGCAACTTAAATCTTTGAAAGAATTAATTGCATCTAACTTGAAAGCTCAGCAAGCCGAAGTGCAGGTAGCATCCAAGGAAGAGGATGCGAATTACATGGGTAAAGGTAACTACCAAGGAGGTTATCAAAACCCAAGAGGTCATAACAACAATTATAATAGGAATAATCAGGGAAATAACTACAAGCCTAATCATAATCATCCTGTTTTTCTTATTCTAATCCTGAGGGTGCTTTGAACCCTCAAGCTTCTTCTAGCAATGCAAGCCAGCCGTCCAAGCCAGCTGAACCCGCTCAACCAAAGGATAGAGTTGAAGCAATGTTTGAGCAATTGATGGCTAGGATGGGAAATCTAGAGAGTACAGTCACTAGTGTAACCAAAGTCCAAAAGGTTTTGGAAACTCAAGTGTTCAAGAAGGCCGAAGACGCTCAAAGAGATCCAGGAAGACTTCTTGGAAAAACTGAAAATAATCCCAAGGGCAAGTCATGGCAATCACTACAAGAAGTGGATTAGAAACAAATGATCACAACCAAAGGTTTTGGATAAAGGAAAGCAACCAATGGAAGAGGAGCCTAAGGAAAAAGAGAATGTCTACATCCCTCCTTCTCCATACAAGCCACCACTTCCTTTTTCTAAATCCCATGCTAGAGCTCAATTGGACAAGCACTTTGGTAAGTTCCTTGACCTTTTAAATAAATTGCATATTAACATCCCTTTTGTTGATGCTATTTTAGGGATGCCTGCCTATGGAAAGTTCTTGAAGGAAATCCTCTCCAACAAGAGGAAGCTAGAAGAATATGGAGAAGTCAAAATGACCCGGAGATCTACTGACCTCATCCAGAGGAACAGTGAAAGATGCCACCAAAATTGAGTGATCCCGGATCTTTCTGTGTCCCAATCAAAGTTGGAGATGGAACGTACAAAGCACTTTGCGATCTTGGAGCTAGTGTAACATTATCCCACTTGTTTTATGCAGGAAGGTTGGACTTGGAGAACCAAAGCCGGTAAAGATGACTCTTTTCATGGTAGACAGAACCACCACACGTCCTGTGGGAATCATTGAGGATGTTCCAATCCAATTAGAGAAGTTCTTTATCCCTATTGACTTTGTTGTTCTGGATATTCCTGCTGACTGTCCTGTTCCTATCATTTTAGGGAGGCCTTTTCTTGCTATCTCTGGATGTTTAGTTGATTGTAGGGGTGCTACCCTTACATTTAGAATTGATGAGGAAGTTGTGCAATTTAAACTCCCTCCTTTGATTAAGGGACCCTTGTTTGAAGAGGATATGTACAACATCCTAGAGGATGATGAAGATGATTGTGAGATTATAAATTCAATTCTATGTTCTGACCCTCTTGAGCAGGTTTTGACCATGAGCATCATGACAGCAGAGCCAAAAGATGAACTGTTTGAAGAAGTCCGATCTTTGATTCTTCTCCCATCAACGAGGAGGAATCAAGATTCGAAGAACTGACAGAAGCAGAGGGCATCTCGGCCGAGATCTAGGAAATCTCGGCCGAGATCCTTTAACAGAAAGTTTCAGTTTCAGAAGATCAGGGCATCTCAGCCGAACCAACAAATTTCGGCCGAGATTTACCCTAGCTCCCGAGATTCACACCAGCTCGGGCCGAGATCCTTCATCTCCACCGGAAGAGTTGGCCGAGATTTCTGAAGAAGAACCGGAGCCTCCTAAGGTCGAGATGAAGCCTCTTCCGACACACCTAAGGTACGCCTTTCTTGGTTCTAACTCATCTTATCCCGTCATTGTTAGTGCTAGCTTGAATGAACTTGAACTTGAGAAGTTATTGAAAAAGCTTAGGATGCATAGAAAAGCTTTTGGCTACACTATAGATGACCTCATAGGGATTAATCCTTCTATGTGCGTGCATAGGATGTTAGATGATGGACATAGGCTTTCTAGAGAACCTCAAAGGAGATTGAATCCTAACATGAAAGAGGTAGTTAAGAAGGAGATCCTTAAGTTGCTTGATGCGGGAATTATATTCCCCATCTCGGATAGTAAGTGGGTTAGTCCGGTACATGTTGTACCTAAGAAAGGTGGGATGACTGTCATAACTAATGAAAAAAAAATGAGTTGATCCCGATTAGGACTGTGACAGGATGGAGGATGTGCATTGATTATAGGAAGTTGAATCATGCTACTAGGAAATATCACTTTCCTTTACCCTTCACTGACCAAATGTTAGAAAGGCTAGCCCAACACTCTTACTTTTGCTACCTAGATGGGTATAGTGGTTTTTTCCAGATCCCCATCCATCCGGATGACCAAGAGAAAACCACTTTTACTTGTCCTTGGGTTACCTTTGCTTATAGGAGAATGCCTTTTTGGTTTATGTAATGCTCCTGCTACATTCCAAAGATGCATGATGTCTATTTTTTCTGAATATACTGAAAAATATCATGGAAGTCTTTATGGATGATTTTTCTGTTTATGGATCCTCTTTTAATGAATGTTTGGCTAACTTGTCTTTAGTCTTACAAATATGTGAGGATTGTAATCTTGTTCTCAATTGGGAGAAATGCCATTTCATGGTTAGGGAAGGTATTGTGTTAGGTCACTTGATATCTAACTGTGGAATTGAAGTTGATAAGGCCAAGATTGAGACTATGAGAAGCTACCTCCACCATCATCAGTCAAAGGGGTAAGAAGTTTTCTAGGACATGCCGGTTTTTACCGGAGATTTATAAAAGATTTCTCTAAAATTGTTAAACCTTTGACTAACCTACTAATCAAGGATGTTCAGTTTGTTTTCTCGAAGGAATGCCTTGATGCTTTTTACAGGTTGAAGGAAGCTATACACCCCAAATCCGCGGACTCGGGATGCTACGGGCAAGACCTCACAATGGGTCCCGACCCTTAGCCTTACAACAATTTCACCGGACCTTCCAACAAGGCACAAATAAAGACAAAACTCGAAAGACGTTTATAATGTATGCGAGGCACTGAAAGGGTAAGAAACTACAACGTGGAAACTCACCGAGTCTTCAAAACAATATAACCTGATACGAAGTCTAAACGTACGACAACATCCATGAACAACAACGTGAAACATGACTCAAAAACATCCCCGTCCTATAATGTACGGAGACCCCGACTGTCCACTCCTCCACCTCACTCGGCGGCATCCCTAACCTGCAAGTCATCTACACAAACGGTTTAAAACCGTTAGCTCATATTCTAAGCATTAGAAAAAGCGGTGAAGGCACACACACATACATAGCACATAACATAAACACACAAGTCCAGTTTATTATCTTTATATTATTAAGTCGTATCCCGTTCTAATTCAACTTCGGTTTTGTGACACGAGACCACCGTGGTCTCGCCTCGGTCCCTACTTACGGCAAAGAATGGTACGGATGCACCCGGCCATCTGACCCGCCGGGCTAGTCGCCGAGATCCCCCTAGACTTCACGCAGAGCCTAGGCAAGAGGTCACCGCCCGTTATCACACTTGGGCCAAAATATACATAAGGTCGGTGGTCCTAATTACCGGTTTAATGGTTATAACAAGAACATAAACACACACCACCGAACACACATCAATGCTAATACATAGAATACGAGCTAAGTAAGTCCGGAGACTTACCTCGTCACCACACTCAAGTCACCACACTCTTGCTTCCTTAAGGCGGAAGCCCACAACCTGCTCACAAGAGATATGCATATCAATACATACTCACGCTCAAGAAGTCTTAGACTTCACTCTAGTGATCTATGCAAGATCACCTAACCCTCAAGCTAGGAATGCATCCTAGGTCGCAAGTACTCATCACACTCTCCACACATGAAACAACCCAACAGTCCATAATTCCACAAGAGTAATCCTCAACCAAAGAGCACAAAGCTAGCCTAGAATGTCCATCATGCTTACATGCTCATATCCATCACTTACATCGAGCCTTAAGGGCTCCTAGGTTCACAACCACTAAGTGGCATTCCAAGCTACTCTAGATCCATCCTAGGCATGCTACTAACATGATCCAACATCAATACTAAGGAAAGGAACGAAGAGGAAAGGAGAGGAGAAGTCTATTGTTGCAGAAACGCAGTCGCGGAGTCAAGCTGGCGCCCCGGCGGAGCAGGAGCCGCCCTTGCAGAACCAGAGGCCGCCCCAGCGGAGCTGCCGGCCGCCCCAGCGGAGCTGCCGGCCGCACCCGCGGCGGAAGGGAGCCTCCCCCGTGGCCGTCGTGTCCTGGAGCCCCGGAGCCGCCCCCGCGGCCGTGTCGAGCCGCGCCCGCGGCTGTGCTGGGCCGTGAGCCTGCCGCCGCCCCCGCGGCCATGCCGAGCCGCACCCGCGGCGGTGTTGTGCTGCTCCCGCGGCCGTGCTGAGTCGCCCCCGTGGCCGGCCGCGCCCGCGGCCGTGATGATCCGCCCCTGCGGTCGTGCTGCAGAACTTCGTCTTCTTCGCCTTCGATCGTGGATCCTTGGCTCCAAAGTCCTTCTTCTCTTGCTGGATATTCTCCAAACACCCATCACTGGTCTTAGGCACCTCTCCTTGACCAAATCGAGCTAAAAACCTATGCATGCAAAGAGTTGAGCAAAACTCCTCAAGATCGTCCTCCATAGCCATGGATGAAGGAGGGAAGAAGAAGAAGGGAAAAACAGCAAGGAAGAGAGGGGAGGGAGAGGAAGGAGCTTACCAACAACCTGGAATCCCTTTGCTGCAGTCCATACACAAAGATCCTCAACAAGATGGAAGAAGAGAAGAGAAGAGAGCAAAAAATGGAGCCATGGGAGGAAGAGGGAAAGAAACTAACGTGAATGAGCAAGAGAGGAGAGAGAGAGAGGGGATAACAGCTGTCTTGTCAGCTTGCTCGGAACGAGGGGTCGGAAATGACCCCTTGTCACTTTTAACTCGGAACGAAGGGTCGGAACGCGGAAAAAGAGGAAAAACGACGAGTCGGCTCGGGATTTTCTTAGGAATAAATCCCGGCTCTCGGCATCTCGGGATTACGGGATAACTACAAGGTGCTCTAAGTCCGGAATAAAATTCCGGGCGTTACAAAAGCTCTCATCACTACTCCAATCATGCAACCTCCCGATTGGTCTCTTCCATTCGAGGTGATGTGTGATGCAAGCAACTTCGCAGTGGGAGCGGTGCTAGGACAGAAGAAGGAAGGACTTACTCATGCTATTTACTATGCTAGCAAGACGCTTGATGGAGCCCAGCTGAATTATGCAACTACTGAAAAGGAGCTCCTAGCCGTCGTCTACGCATTTGAGAAGTTCCGTTCCTATCTTGTAGGAGCTAAGGTGATTGTGTACACGGATCATGCTGCGATTCGGTACCTTCTCACCAAGAAGGATGCAAAGCCACGTCTTATCCGGTGGATTCTTCTCCTTCAAGAATTTGATCTAGAGATTAGAGATAAGAAGGGGTCCGAAAACTTAGTAGCTGATCATCTTAGCAGATTACCTCTAGAACTTATTGAAGGGGATGACATCCCTAGTGACGATGCATTTCCGGATGAGCATCTCCACATGATGGAGAAATATATCCTCCAAATTTCAGGTGAAAAGGAACCTTGGTTTGCTGACATTGTTAATTATTTAGTTTTTGGTGAAATTCCTTCAGGTTTATCTCATTCCCAACGGAAGAAATTCTACAAGGCTGTGAGACATTACTATTGGAATGAACCACTACTATTCAAGAGAGGACCCGAGGGAATCCTTAGGAGATGCGTCCCAGACGACGAGATTGAGAGTGTCATCCGACATTGTCATTCATTGCCCTGTGGAGGACATGCTAGTGCTCATAAGACTAGTGCCAAGGTATTGCAATCTGGATTCTTTTGGTCTAATCTTTTCAAAGATGTGTAGATATTCGTCACTGCTTGTGATTCATGCCAAAGGACGGGCAACATATCTAGGAGGAATGAGATGCCTTTGAACAACATCCAAGAAGTTGAGATTTTTGATGTATGGGGTGTTGACTTCATGGGACCTTTTCCATCCTCATGCGGGAACCTTTACATTCTTCTAGCGGTTGATTATGTATCTAGATGGGTTGAAGCTATAGCTTCACCCACAAATGACGCTAAAGTTGTGATTAAATTTTTCAACCGAACTATCTTCCCTAGATTTGGCACACCACGTGTCATTATAAGTGATGGAAGGAAGCATTTCACAGCCAGGAACTTTGAGACACTTCTGTCCAAGTATGGGGTAATTCACAAGGTTGCAACCCCATATCATCCCCAAATTAGTGGCCAAGTGGAAATCTCGAATAGAGAAATCAAGGGGATCCTAGAGAAGACAGTGTCTCGCTCAAGGAGAGATTGGACAATGAAGCTTGATGATGCACTCTGGGCATATAGGACAGCATATAAGACTCCCATAGGTACTACTCCTTATCAACTTGTTTATGGGAAATCCTGTCATTTGCTTGTAGAGTTGGAGCATAGAGCGTATTGGGCCGTGAAATGGCTAAACTTTGATATAAAAGAAGGCGGAGAAAAGAGGTTGTTGGACATCAACGAGCTTAAGGAGATCCGGATGAATGCATATGAGAATGCACGAATCTACAAGGAAAGAACAAAGAAGTGGCATGACAAGCACATATTGCCAAAGAACTTCAAAGAAGGTGATCTTGTTCTTCTCTTTAATTCTAGGTTCCGACTTTTTCCAGGAAAGTTAAGATCACGATGGACGGGACCTTATGTTGTGAAGAAGATTTTCCCCCACGGAGCTGTCGAAGTATGGGGTGAAAACTCCGGTATTTTTAAAGTGAATGGACATAGGTTGAAGAGGTATACACCGGAGCTTCCGGTGGAAAAACTCTCACCTATCCATCTCACTTGACGCTTTAAAGGAGTTAGGTCCGGCTAGAGACCTTAAACCAAGCGCTTCTGGGGAGGCAACCCGAGGTAAGAGTCTTTTCGTCGTTTTGTTTTTATTTTTGCTTTTTGCTTTTGCGTTTTTGCGCGTTCTTGTTGTGTCTTTGCAGGACCTAGGTGTCGTGGTAAAAAAGATACGGTAAGCAGCACTCGGAACGAGCTTAAGGCGAGGAAATTGCTATGAAAGACGAGAAACGAAGTAAGTCGAGGAAGAAACATGCCGGATGCCTTCTTCATTCTTACATTGTGAGTATTGTTTTTACTTCATATTTATTATTCACATTAGGGACAATGTGAGATTTAAGTATGGGGTAGGATGCTTGCAATAATACCTTTTAGCATGTTTCCTTTATTTATACTGCATTTTATATGAAAATCCAAAAAAAATTAGAAATTTTTTAAAATTTTTTTGTGCTTCTAGGATTGATGTGACCTTAATGAGGAAATTGTGTATGTTTATTTGGCTATCAATGTTTATTTTGAGCTTTAATTGAATTAATGGAAATTATGGGATTTGAATGCCTTGTTTGTAATCTATATGATTTATTTGGATTACCTTGATTAATCGGATTGATCTTGAAAAGTTCAAGCTATATGATGAGTTCTTTTACATTGCACATAAATGATTTAGGCAATTCGAATTCTTCTTCTTCTCTTCTTTACCATTTTCAGCACCTCAAACATTGAATTTATTTGCCCCTTATGACCCATCCGGGAATTAGGAAAGTGAAGTTTGAAGGTGTATGCTTAATTGTGAAAAGTGAATTATATGCAATATGTGAAGAAGTTGTTTGATTTGTGATATGTGAATTGAAATCTTTGGGTTTTGTTGGCTATGAAGATGAGTAACTCGGCACCATTCACATAATCGGGTGTTTGTGTCTTGCCAAAGTCGGATTAGTTTTAAAAACATTACCTAGAGTTGATTTGGTATGTGCACTTTGGTGTAAGGTACGTGAAGGAAACTGAACACCAAGGTTTCGGCTATTGTGCACCTATGCCTTTTACTCAAAAGAAAAAAAAAGAAAAAAAAAAGCAAGAAAAGAAAGGATGTATGTTGAGAAAGAAGAAAGAAAAGAAAAATGTTGTGTTGTCCTCTTTCCCGGATTTCCACCACATTACCTATACACATCCTACCTTTATCACGTTTCTTGGCCTTTATTTGTTAATTCATATTGATCTTTGCATACATGTAATTGACTTCATGGCCTAAACTTGGATTTTTCATGAATTTTAGACATTGGTAGTTTAAATGATGATTTTGGATTCCTTGCAAGGTGTGATTATCCTATATCTTGCCTATCTTACTTGACCTTAATCGAAATATGTCTTTAGCCTTGTGACTACACTCTGAAAGTGATCATGAATAGAAGCACTACCAAAAAGAGTTTTTGTTTTTGTTTAGCATAGATGATTCATGCTATCTTGCCTTGAATTTATTATTTGCTTAGGGACAAGCAAAGATAAGTATGGGGTATTTTGATAACATGAATTACCGACCTAGTTTATTAGAGCATATAGTTAGTTTTCCCTTTTCCCGCATGCATGTTTAAGCCTTAAGTTGTGTTCTTTATACTTGTTTAATGCAACTTTGCGAGTATAGATGTCTACACACACTTTTGGTGTCTTTGTAGGTATTTTGGCATGTTTCGGAGCTAAAACGATGCATTTGAGGATCAGGCCTCGGGATGGACGCTTAGGAGAGATCACGCAGCCACGGGAAAGGAGGAAAAGACGAGCCAAGACGAAACGCACGAGATTGGAGCCAACTCGGTCGAGATCTACATGATCTCGGCCAAGATCCGAGCCATCTCGGCCGAGATCCGAGAAATCTCGGCCGAGATCCGAGAAATCTCGGCCGAGATCCGAGAAATCTCGGCCGAGATCCGAGCCATCTCGGCCGAGATCCGAGAAATCTCGGCCGAGATCCGAGCCATCTCGGCCGAGATTCGAGCCAGCTCGACCGAGATCCCATATCAGAAGTTTCTGTCGAAGAATCTCGGTCCCCATCTTGGTCCCGATCTCGGCCGAGATTTGTTCCATCTCGGCCGAGATTTTTCACATTTGACCAAGATTTCCGACCGAGATTTCGTCAACGCTGGATCACGAAGAAAATCTCGGCCCCGACGTTCAAAAATCTCGGTCACCGACCGAGATTTCTGACCGAGATCGCTGTTCACCGATTTACTTCTTAATTTTCGGATCTGTTTTAGGGCAGCCCGTTGCAGGATGTAAAAGGAAAGCCCTAAATGATTTCCGGGGGTTCCCGTTTCATTCTAATTTCGAGCTCCTTTGGAGAGAGATTTTTCCCCTTTTCTTCTCCCTTTGCCCTACACCATTGTTGGCCATTGTTGAACTTGTTTGAGCGTGGAGGAACTTCGCGAATATTGGGGAATTTGACGTTTTGCTAATCCTCTATCAATAAAGTTGAGTTTCTTCTTTAATCTCTATTTTAGTTCTTGTTTATGCATTCTCTCTTGAATTGATTGAATTGATTGGATTGATAATTGCTTCTTCCATTGAATTGTTTGGATTGATGATTGCTTCTTCCATGGAATTGATTGGATTGATGATTGCGTTTGAAATGTCGATTGTTGGCTAGAACCTTGTGGTTCCAAGGTGAATTGGGATTTGTTTATACCCGGACTATGATGGATTTGTGCCTTATGCTTTGTATGAATAGCTTTGAAATCCTGTGGTTGGCTTGTTCTTGAACCTAGTTAGAATCTTCTAGCTAGTAACCTAAACCGGAATTGAGACCTACCCGGTAATGTTCCGTTTAGATACTTGAGTGTTCGACCATAGGTAATAGAGGTGAAAACCTCTATTGGGTTGAGTGTGCTTAGCTTCTGTCCTAAGTAGGGTAATACCTGAGACTTACCCGGTAATGGTTTACCTTTCCCTTAGTTTGGAGTTTGGTTTGTTTAGAATTTCCTACCTCTCTACCTTGAGACTTAACCGGTAATAGGTAGTTGGTTTGAAACTAGATAGTCTTGAGACTTACCCGGTAATAGACTATCAGTTTAGAAACGTTCTTCCCTGTAGTTTGTAACCATAGATCTTTTGAGAGATTTCTTGAGTCCGTGCGTATAAACAATGACCTTGAATCCTTGGAATCCGCATTTTCTTTATTGATATACTTTCGTTTATATGTTTTACTTGGTTTTCGATCAAATCTGTTATTTGATTGCGAACTCTACAGAAAACCCTTCAAAATTCCTTTGATCTTTCTTCCCTTCTTTTCCAACCTCATTCTTTTATTTTGATTTACGCTATCTGTGATCACATTTGCATTCCAAACATTTAGTCCCTGAGTTCGACCTAGGAATACTTACCCTAACTGTAATCGACCCATACACTGTGGGTTCGCTACAAATTGGGTGTTTATTTCTTGTTTATAAATTTAAAACATACCGTGTTTTTACCAACCTGTGAGCTTTTATCATTATTGATAAAAGTTTATAGGGGCGTGAAAATAGCGAACAAAGTTTTTGGCGCCGTTGCCGGGGACCAAATTTGGTCTTGAAAGCTGTCTTCCATTCGTCCCCTTCTCTCATCCTAATCTGGTGATATCTGTTCCGAAGGTCGATCTTAGAGAAGATGTGAGCTCCATGCAACTCGTCTAACATGTCATCAAGTCATGGTATAGGGTGTTTGTACTTGACGGTAATGTTGTTGATAGCCCTGCAATCTACATACATCCTCCAGCTGCCGTCTTTCTTAGGTACCAAAAGAACAGGTACTGCACATGGACTTAAACTTTTCGTACATATCCCTTGTCTAGCAATTCTTGTTTTTGTGTTTGGATCTCATGGGTCTCCTTCGGATTCATCTTGTATGCCGGACGGTTGGGCAGAGCTACGCCGGGCATAAAATCAATCTGATGTTCAATCCCTCGGATCGGGGCTAAGCCAACTAGTAGTTCCTCTGGAAAAACGTCTTGAAATTCAACCATGACCCGTTGGATATTTTCGGGCAATGCACGATCATCAGAGCGGGAACCCTTGTCACCCTTGCTTAACAACATAAGGTTGGTGTCGGAGTCAAGGAACTCAGTGTAGAATGTATCTCGGGATGGATTGCAACCCTCCTTTTCTGCGTTAGTAATCTCCGGGCGCGTAGTGTCCGCGTCGGAGTCATGTGGTCTTCTCTTGGCCCATGCCTTGTTCTCTTCTGGACTCATAGGTTTAAGCAAGAAGGTAGTGCCTTGGAATTTAAAGATATAATGATTAGCACGTCCATTATGATCCACGTCCCGATCATACTGCCAAGGGCGACCTAATAACAGATGAAAAGTATCCATAGGGGCGACATCACACAAAATGGTATCCGCATACTTCCCTAGATGAAAACTCACATTGACTTGCTTATCGATGATCGCTTCTCCTTCCTTATTCAGCCAAGAGATCTTGTAAGGTTTAGGGTGGTTGATAGGTGATGGAATCACTATCAGTTTAGGTAGTTTCTAGAGTCTTTTTTTTGTTTTTGAGTCATATTGTGGTACTAATACCTTGATACAGATGAAGAAGTCCAAATGAAACAAAAGAAGGTATGAGCAACATTTTGAAGTTGAAATAAAGCAACAAAGACAAAGTTTCTGGTGCCACACCGCCCCCGCAGAGTAGTGTCACCGCCCCTGCGGTGACACCCCTGAAGACGCATGCCCAGTGCCGCAGTCAGCACCTTCGCCTGCGCCAGAAGAAGCTTGTCACCGCCCCTGCGGTGACACCCCTGAAGACCCATGCCGAGTGCCACAGTCAGCGCCTTCGCTTGCGCGCAAAAGCAGCTTGTCACCGCCCCTGCGGCCGTCTCTGGCCGCCCCTGCGGTGACTCAATCTGAAGAAGCGAAGCCAGCGCCCCAACGCTCGTGCCTGCGCCCTTGCCAGCGGACTTGTGAAGCCGAAGGGCCAGTGTCTCCGCCCCTGCGGTGACCCTGAGCCGCGCCTACGGATCATCATCAGAAACACCACGAAGTTGAAGAGTCAAACATTCAAAGAGCATTTAAAGACCCGCCCATGCGGGAATGTTAGACCGCCCCTGCGGCCACGAGGAAGATGGAACGTTTTGGTCTAAACCGCCCGTGCGCCACCCTTGGTCGCGGCTGCGGTTTAGCGTCAGAGTACTTTACTCCGACTGTTTTCGTCTCCTTTATGATCTTAATTGTGGCTGTTTGCACAACCTCTTTACTCCCATTTTAATGGTGGCTGTTTGCACAGCCTCTTTACTCCTTTTTAATGCATTTTGTAGTATAAATAGAGCCCTTGGCTATTGCTAGAATCATCTCATTTTCCACATAAACCTCTATATTTCTAGTGTCTTTTGTAATGAGTTTCTAAAGCTTCCTTTGCTACATTGGGTTGATTGAAGCTGCTTTACTATTTGGTTGTAAGTTCTTTTAATATAAGTTTAAATCTAGTATCCTTTGTGTTATATTTCCTTGATCTCTCACTTATGTTTGCATGTCTTCTATCACTTAGATTGATCACCTTAAGTGTACTAATGCATGCAAAATGCTAGGATTAATCGATTCCGGGTTCGGGTACTTAATCTAGTAGTAAACCCGTAGGTAAAAGCTGGTTGTGATTATCTAAGGGAAAGGAACATAACTATAAAGAAATGTTTAACGGTTTGTTTATATTTCTTTATATCTCTTTATCTTTACTAGAATGCTAACTTGTGCTTTGATCTTGTAGGTTTACGGATTAATAAACTAGTTAAGTTGTGTTAATGCCGGTTGGCTTAACACATATCTATGATCAAGATGAGAACATCGGTGAATTACTTATAAAAAAAATCAACCAAGTAGTATGCATGCTAAGATCCAACCTAGTGTAGTTCTTTAAATCAGTATTATTGTCATCAACTTTGCTTATTTTCTAATCGTTTTTGTCTTTTTTTGCTACAATCCAACCCCCCCCCCCCCTTTGGTTACCAAATCAATAATTAAATCTAATCAAAACTTGATCAAACTCTCTTGGGTTCGACCCTTACTTACACTATACAAATCGGTTAAGTGTATGTTAGGTATTCTACTTTGACAAAAAGCTGAAAGACAACGACCATAGGTTTTTAGCCTCGTCAGTGGTCAATCATGGCGAGTTGTAGTTTGTCGACCATCTCGTAGCTAGCGAAATTGCAACAACTACCTCCGTCTATAATCATATTACACACCCTGTCTTTAACAATGTTTTCTCTTTGCACCCTTGACTGATTCATGTCTCCTTTTCCTGACATATGTATTACTAGTCTCGCCTTCTCAACTAAAGACAATTATCTTGAGAAAAGAAATTAAAAGTAGCCTGAAATTAAAAGGCAAGGTAAGGCTCAAAAGGAACAAAAGGTTGTAAAGGGTTGAGTGGTGCCTGCAGGGAACCCAAAATGAAAAGGGGGAAATTAAACAAAAGGGAAAGGAACAAAATAAATCAAATTGCTCCCTTTCTTGGAAACAAAAAGGGTATTTTGTGCTGGGAACTCCAAAAGGACAAAAGATGATCGACGCTCCGTTCCCGTTCTCGTTTCCGTTTCTTCTTCTATATTTTTTTTGAAGGCTGAAACCCTAGGAGGGCCGGCAAGGAGCTGCTGCAGGGAGGAGGCGGCGGCTGCTGGTGGTCCTGCGACGGCAGAAAGGGGTGAAGGATGGTCGGAAAAGATCGGCGGCGGGAGGACGGCAGAGGCTGGCGGTGGAAACCGGCGGGTTCAAGGGTGACCCGAGGGTTTCAAGTGTGGTGGAGGCAGCTGAGAGTGGGGGTGACGGCTGGTGGTGGCGGGACAAGGCTACAGTGGCCGAAAACCGGCGGGTGGGGGCGGCAGAAGGTGGCGGTTGGGCGGCGGCGGCTCCAGCAGCGGACTCCGGCGGGTAAGTGTAAAACCCAAGGGTTTTCAAGCGGAAGGGCGGGGCTGCAGGGGGTGGTTGAGGCCGGCAGGGGCCCTGGAAGGTGTGGGTGGTGGTGACCGGTGCTGGGCGGCGTTGGGGGTGTTCGGCAGGCGTAAGGCGGGCGGTGGGCGACGGAACTAGGGTTCCGGCGCCGCAAAAAGATTTTTTTTTTTTGATAGTGCAGCGGCTGCTGCGAGGGTAGGGGATGGTGATTCAAGAGTGACCGGGGCTAAAAGGATCGTCTTGGTTGAAACTTTGGCCGAGTTATGGTGAAATAATTTAGGCCACAATTAACCCTTTTCAAGATAATTGAAGTTAGATTGTGAAAAAGCAGAGTGTCTAGCGTGAATAGATTACTAACCGTAGTTTTTCTGCTCCCAATCGCTTGTTTTTGTAGAACCTTCTCGACGAGTCTTGAAAGCTCTGATTTTTCTTCTTTTGATGGTGCGGTGTGTGTTGATGAACCTTAGCTTTGATGCCAATTTGATGAGGGGATTAGTTGCGAGGGTTTTCCGATCTTTCAACACCAAAACGTAGGAGATATAGAGATATGGATAGGCGTGGAGTGAGGGTAGAAAATGTGTGATGATGGTGAATGATCCGATGATTGGGGATGGATCGTAGCTAGATAGTCTGGACGAATCTCCTAGTCGCAATTCAACTCGTCCGCTATAATCGATTGTTTAAGAGGAAGAGGCGATTGACCTCATAAGCACGCGAAGTCGCTTGAAGATGGAAGAGAAGCCTATCTTAGAGACTCACCAAGCAGGACGGCTCTCCTATGCTTCAAACTAGGGTTTGAATAGGAGTCACACCTATTCGTTCTCGAGACTCACGAGAAGAGGGAAATACTGAAAAGTATTAAAGTGTTTATTAATCTGAATGTCCTCCAAAATGACGCCCAACATGCCCTATATAGGCAGAGGGGGACGTCCAAAATGGGTATAATGGGCTGCGGGCTTGATCCAAGATCGAGTCCGAACTGTTTAAAAGAAATGAAAAGAAATGCGAAAAGATAAGATCAAATCTGTAAGAGATAAGATCTTCTAGCAAGCAAACACGGTTAAATTTTTAGGAGATAAGATCTTCTAGAAGACATAAAATAACAAATGAATAAAAGCAAAACCCAATATTAAAAATGTCTAAATAATGTGCTGAAAATGATAAGTTTGTTGGGTCTAATTTAGCCACTTAAATTAGCCCAACTTCTTCCTCTTTAAAGCTTTCTTCACATGGCTCTAAGGCATAAATAGTTGGCTCAATTTCGGTTGAGATCTTGGATTTTACATGTAGAACCATCCTTGAAAAACTTTCCAATGCTTACATCTTAATGTAACAACTTTCAAATTGATACATCTCCTTTCCTAACCGTTCACCCATGCGTTTGGCTTGTGCTCTTGTAATTGGTCCAGTAAGAAGTAGTTGAGATGCTCCTGCATCAATTGTTTAGTTCTTGTAGAGATTAGTTTTACAAATAGAATAATATCTATATACATAAAAGCAAGAAGGAGATACAACATTTACATTTTCGTCAAAGCAAGAAAGAGATAAAATAAGCAAATATAGTGAACCAAAGAGAAGGACGCATAAAACAAATATCGTGAACTGAGATAGAACATTTAACTGTTGGATCATTTCTTAAGGATAAACATCGTGTGTAAGTGGATTAAGTATACACTTTTGACTCTTATTGTGTACTCTAGTCTCTATCTTTTCATTTCAACCCTTAACTGTGCAATCTCAACCTTTATTTGTGTGCACTTTTGAAATCGGTCCTTCAAAATCCATAATTTAAAAAGAATAGGGAGTTTTTATTCTTTTTTTTGGTTGTAATGACAGGAGAGACCCGTAGTTAACCCATAAATTTGTTCAATGAAATAACATAAAATATATAACAAAGGAAAAATTGTTGACTCACCACGCTTATTGAAATCATTGCTAAAAAAGGAAGCAAACCTAAAGGTGGGTCTTTAAATGGGTGATATTCCAAAGGAAAATCAATAGTATAAGAAGCAAGATAATTCGCTGCAAAATTAACTTTGTTGTTGTATGTGTGACAAAAATTGTATGATCCAATTTCTAAGAAGAAAGTCTTGGTATTGTACTACTAGACTAAAGAGAGATGCGATCGAGAGATCCGACTAGACACTAATTTGACAACAAGCTCCGAGTCCATCTCCAGTTCTCCCTCAACACCTGGAGCCCTCCCGGGTTCCAAGCCAAGTAAAAACCCATGCAAATGCTCCAAAGTTCTGTCATTGGGATGGAACATAAATTAACGTTTAACATAAATCACCAAACCACTGACCGGTTGGATCTTCAATGATTCCACCGACGGAAGAGCGAAGCAAAGAGTTATGCACAACACAATCAGTATTTAACTTCATCCATGAGTTGAGGCAATGATCCGGAATTGAGAGGAAAGAAAAGTAACCTTGTTGGAGGGAGAAACAACGTTTAACATAAATCAACCAGTCTAGCATCCTTCGCAGCTTGAATACCTAGCATGCCTTGTATTTTGGTCTACAAATGTCCTTCCAAGCAATGAGATGTATGCTTTATATCACAACCATTCCATAAAAACTTGCAACAAAAAACTTTATTGATGAACAAGCTTTAGCCGACCAGCGAAGCTAAGAAGACGACCCTTTCACACAACAAGTCTTTGGTTCAACTTTTCCTAAAAAAATTCAAGGCCAATAATACTTGGGCAAGTAGGGAGAATAGGAGTGCCTATGTACTTACCAAAATCGGAAGAAATAGAAAGACCAAACGCATGTAGAACGATCTTGAAGAGAACCCGTGACATTTGAGGAGACGGTAAGTCGGGACTTAACAACATTGACTTCCATCCAAAAAGTGAGACAAAATTCATGCATACATTTCTTAAACAGTTCAACCTGAGAGGTAGATGCTTCAACATATAGAACAATATCTTACACGAAAAAGACATGAGATCGAGATTTGCGGCAACCCGCTTAATAATCACATGTTTCTGCATTCCCTCGTCAAACAACTTGAATGGAGTGGCTCAATCTCTTGAGGCAAAGTACGAAGGGGTGAGGAGTCAAAGATTGCCTTGTCTAACCCCTCTAGATAGAATGGAGTTTTTATTCCTTTGGTTGTGCACTTTTACATCGGTGTGCACACAAATTTACCTTTTTCAGTTTTTATGGTTAAAATGAGTGGTTCACAATTAGGGATGTTATACGAGCCGAACGAGACGATTCCAAGCTGAATTTTTGGCTGAGCCGAGCTCAAGTTGCTCGTTTAAAATAATGCTCATATAATGTTATTTTAGCTGAATGAGCCAAGCTTTACCTGAACGAGCCGAACATTGACATGCTCAAGCTCAACTTGATTATAAACGAGTCTGTCTAGATAAGCCCAAACCGAGTTTTTAACAAGGCGAGTCCGAGTATCAGCTTGTCTCATGTAACAACTTTATTCACAACACCCTATATATATAAATATATACACGATAGCCTGTGGAAGATTTTGCTTCAAAGCCCCTTGCTTTGCCTCCAACGGCCCATAAATCAAAACGGGGGCAATTGTTAAGTCCAAATGTTTCTTCCCCATCCGGAGAAACCCAAACACTAGCCCATAGGATTTACTTGATTATTTGCTTATTTTTTTCCCGATCTAAACCGACGATAAACACTAGCCCATAGAATTAGAATCAGCACTTCTAGAAACAAATATTAATGAGGAGACAAAGCTGTGGAAAGAGACAAAGACGATCGGCAAGATCACGCTGCCGTCGATGGTGTTTAGGCTGACGTCCTTTGATGTATTCATAGTTGTTAATAATTATAGTTAATTATTATTAAGCTAATCTTCTTGTTATTCAGTTACGTATTTCTAGGGATTAGATCACATAGAATCGTAGAGTATCTCCTTTCTACTGCTGTATAAATACTCTTCATTCATTCATCAATAAATCATCTCATTCATATACTCTCTATATGGTATCAGATTGTTCGATCCTCACAAAACCCTAAACACTCTTCTGGGTTTCTTCATCAATGGCTGATTACGCGACCTCTCTAGCCAACCCACATGAGCCAACTAAACCATTTACCATTGTTATTCTGGCAAACATTCTTAAGCTTGAACCAACCAATTACATAAGTTGGACTCAACAGCTTCTTGGAACCCTTGAAGGCTATGAGCTTGATGGTTATGTGCTTGGCACCATCACTGCTCCAGAACCTTTTCTTCCTGCGGTTCCTCCATCTACCGTTCAACAACCAAACCCAGCATACAAGACCTTCATCAGACAAGACAAGCTTATTTATGGTGCTGTTCTTGGCACACTCTCCTCGGATGTTGCTACCCTCGTCACCACTGCTAAGACGTCCCACGATGTCTGGGAAACTCTTCGCCTCACATACGGCAATCCGTTGCGTGGTCACCTCGAGCAACTCAAAGATCGCTTGCGGGCTATTGTCAAAGGCACTCAAACAGTTGCTACCTACATGCGCCAGATTCGTGCTTCTGCAAATCTGCTTGCATCACTTGGTGCTCCTGTCTCTACTGAGGATCTCACTGACTATATCTTACGAGGCCTAGACGAACCCTATCTCCCAGTTGTGCATGCAATTAATGCTCGGGATTCCTCGATCTCTTTTGAGGAGCTTCATGAGAAGTTGCTCAATCATGAACTTCTCCTGAAACATACTTCATCCAAGGATACAACTGGAGTCCCCATAACAGCATTCACGGCGCAGACCAAGTCCTCCAAAGGCAAAAGTAAGCATTCTTCTCAAACTTCATGGTCATCCTCTTACACTCCGAATCAGCCAAACACTACACAAAGCCAATACCCCAGCTCCATTCTTAACTCTTCTCCAAACACCTCGGGGGGTCCAAAACCTTTCAAGGGTCGCTGTCAATGGTGCTGACAGGTTGGCCATGTCCTAGCTCAGTGTCGAACATATCGAGCTCTCCACCCTACCATAACTGTCCCTTCATCTGATCGCTTTCCAACCTTCCCTCAAGCCAACCTAACCACGACTACATGTTCAGTGAACACCAACCCTTGGTTGATTGATAGTGGTGCATCTCACCACATCACAAATGATCTTGATAACTTGGCTCTCCATCATCCTTATCCGGGCCCTGATGAAGTACAAGTCGGAAATGGTACGAATCTTCCCATAACACATTATGGACATCTTACTCTTTCTTCTGCTACAAACGCTTTTAATCTCTCCAACGTCTTATGTGTTCCATCCATGTTCAAAAATATCATTTCTGTCTCCAAGTTCACACAAGACACTAACTCCGCTGTTACTTTCTTGTCTGATTCTTTCTATGTGAAGGACCTCAAGTCCAACACAACTCTACGATGGTGTTTACTTGTGGCCAAAGTCTAATCCTTTTGTTCATTCCAGTGTTCGCGTCAATCCGGCTTGCCTACATCACAAGCTTGGTCATCCGTCTTCCAGTATTTTCAATTTTTTAGTTAGCAAATTTCATCTAGGGAACGTTCATTTCAAACAGTCAGATTGTAATTCTTGCAATGTCAATAAGAGCCACAAGCTTCCATTTTATAAGTTGTCCATTGTCTCCTCATATCCGCTCGAAATCATATTTTCTGATGTTTGGAGCTCACCAGTATTACATACGATGGATATCAATATTATGTTATTTTTATTGATCATTTCACTCGTTATACTTGGATCTACCCAATGAAAAAGAAATCTGAAAACAAAAATATTTTTATCAAGTTTCGCTCCTTAGTTGAGAATTTTTTTAACTTCAAAATTAAAATTCTCTATTGTGATAATGGTGGAGGATATGTTGCTATGCGTTCTTTCCTTGGGGACGTTGTATTTCTCATCTCACCACTCCACCACACACCCCTGAACATAATGGCTTATCTGAACGCAAACACCGTCATATTGTTGAGACTAGCCTATCTATGCTCACTTTTGCGGGAATGCCTCTTGATCATTGGCCGCTCGCAATAATCACGGCCACATATCTTATCAATCGTCTTCCCACACCAAATCTCAAGAATGAGTCTCCCTACTTTCTTCTCACCCATAAGCACCCAAAATATGTTAATCTCAAGAGTTTTGGTTGCCTATATTTTCCGTGGTTAAAACCATACAATTCACACAAACTTCAGCCAAAGTCTATTCCATGTGTTTTTGTTGGATACTCTTCCTCTCAGAGTGCTTTTCAATGCATGGACCCAACAACCATGCGTATTTATACGTCCAGACATGTGTTCATTGATTATGAGATGCCCTATACCAAGCTTGCCTCCTCCAGGTCCACCACCACATCTGTTGTCCCTCCCTCTGAGTGGTCGATGATGAATCTTCCAGTTGTTACACCCTCTCCCACTTCCTTGGGTACACCTACCTCTACCTTGTCTCCTTTGGCTTCATCTCCCACTGGTTACGATTCATTATCCCCAACAGCTACCTTTAATCCATTGCCATCAACCACGGAGCCATCTTTTGCTCCACCATCTTTTCAGCGCCTCACAGCCTTGCCTCACCCATCGCCCTTGCCCACAGACACGCAGCCATCCTCCACTATTATACCCAAGGAAGGTATCATTACTAGGTCCAGAAACAATGTCAGAAAGCCGATCCAGAAGCTTAATCTTACCGTCTCCCTCGTCCCATCTCCCTCTCCTGAACCTAAGACAATAACACAAGCACTCAAAACCCCGGAGTGGAGGTTGGCTATGCAGGCTGAGTAAGATGCTCTTTGCTCGAATAGAACTTGGGATCTTGTTCCTCCGGCTTCCCATTACAATCTAGTCGGGTGCAAGTGGGTATTTCGTAATAAATACAATGCAGATGGTACTCTTGATAGGCACAAGGCTCGGCTTGTGGCCAAAGGATTTCATCAGCGCCCAGGAAAAGACTACACTGAGACCTTCAGTCCTGTAGTTAAACCTGTCACTGTCCGGGTTGTGCTTACAATCGCTGTTTCCAAAGGTTGGTCCCTTCATCAACTGGATATTAATAACGCATTTCTGTAGGGCACTCTTACTGAGGATGTGTATATGGCTCAGCCTCCCGGTTTTGTAAACACTGTCAGTCCAGATCATGTTTGCAAGCTTCGCAAGGTTATTTATGGGTTAAAGCAAGCGCCTCGTGCTTGGTACAATGAGCTTAAGGTTTATCTTTTACAACTTGGGTTCTTCAACTCCATTGCTGATACTTCCTTGTTCATCTTACTCCAAAAACTCGCAGTTGGTCTATTTACTTGTTTACGTTGATGATATCATCCTCACTGGCAGCTCCTCGGTCTTGGTTTCAAGTCTGATTGCCACACTTTCTTCCAAGTTCTCACTCAAAGATCTCGGTCTTTTATCTTATTTCCTGGGCGTGGAGGTCCTCCCTACAGCTAATGGGATTTTTCTCTCTCAGCGTAAATATATTCAAGATATACTTAACAAGGCTGGCATGGACTCATCAAAATCAGTCTCTACTCCAATCTCGGCTACTGAAACTTTGTTGATAAAATCTGGTGCTCCAATTCCTTGTCCCACAAATTTTAGAGCATTTGTTGGCAGCCTACAGTACCTTGGTTTAACTAGGCCTGATGTGGGTATCACTGTCAACAAACTTTCACAGTTCATGCATTCTCCCACAACAGCTCATTGGACAGCTTTAAAACGCTTGATGCGCTATCTGGCTGGTACACTGCATCTTGGCATTAGCATCTCTCGGGTATCCTCACTTAATCTTCATGCATTTTCTGACGCTGATTGGGCAGGAGATCGTGATGATTATATCTCCACTACAGGATATATTGTTTACCTAGGCTGTAATCCTATCTCGTGGAGCTCGCGCAAGCAACGGTCAGTGGCTCGTTCGTCAACAGAAGCCGAATACAAGGCCATTGCTGACACCACATCTGAAATTGTTTGGATCTCTCAACTTCTTGGTGAGCTTAGGTTTTCTCTTCCTACAACACCAGTTATATTCTGTGACAATCTTGAAGCAATCCAGTCTTTCATTTAAGGATGAAGCATATTGCGTTAGCTTTTCATTTTGTTCGACACCATGTTCTGATGTGGGTATCACTGTCAACAAACTTTCACAGTTCATGCATTCTCCCACAACAGCTCATTGGACAGCTTTAAAACGCTTGATGCGCTATCTGGCTGGTACACTGCATCTTGGCATTAGCATCTCTCGGGTATCCTCACTTAATCTTCATGCATTTTCTGACGCTGATTGGGCAGGAGATCGTGATGATTATATCTCCACTACAGGATATATTGTTTACCTAGGCTGTAATCCTATCTCGTGGAGCTCGCGCAAGCAACGGTCAGTGGCTCGTTCGTCAACAGAAGCCGAATACAAGGCCATTGCTGACACCACATCTGAAATTGTTTGGATCTCTCAACTTCTTGGTGAGCTTAGGTTTTCTCTTCCTACAACACCAGTTATATTCTGTGACAATCTTGAAGCAATCCAGTCTTTCATTTAAGGATGAAGCATATTGCGTTAGCTTTTCATTTTGTTCGACACCATGTTCAGAGTGGAGCTCTTCGCGTGACTCATGTATCTACACGTGATCAGCTAGCTGACATCCTCACAAAACCGCTTCTCAGGCCACGATTTCAAGAACTTCTCAACAAGTTGCAACTCACTCAAAGAGTGGTTAAACTTGAGGGGGAATGTTAATAATTATAGCTTAATTATTATTAAGCTAATCTTCTTGTTATTCAGTTACGTATTTCTAGGGATTAGATCACATAGAATCGTAGAGTATCTCCTTTCTACTGCTGTATAAATACTCTTCATTCATTCATCAATAAATCATCTCATTCATATACTCTCTATAATAGTGACGCAATTGTTCATCGGACACATCAGCTCCCTCGTCCTCGCCGCTTACGTTCTTGTTCACTCCATCTCCATGCGCTTCATCAATGGCATTACTGTAAGCTATATCTACTCTTCTTGATCACAATTTAAAAATTTAAGTCTTTATATATATATATATATATAATTTAATTTTTTAAACACTATTTTCTTTTTTTCCTTAAAAAGTATCAGATTTTCGAAATTCCTTGAACACTAATTTCTTTTTCTATATTCATGCTCTAGCTTTGAGCTGTCGTACCGGTCGGGACTAATTCATATTTTTAAATATAAATATTATGATAATGGGTTATTCCGGAAGAACGTGGAAGATTCCGGAAGAAGGCGGAGGATTCCGGAAGGTAGTGGAGCTTTTCGGAAGGATGCGGAATATTCCGGAACGTGTTGGAATATTCCGGAAGGTGACGGAACCTTCCGAAAAGGGGCGGATCTCCCTGGAAGAATACGGAGATATCTAGAACTCAGTGAGATCTTGTAGACTAGGGTAGAAACATAGGAAGAGTTCTAGAAATGTATAGGATAAGATTGAGTGAGAAGACTCCAAAATGATCAAGGATAATCGAGTTCCGGAATCTGTTTGTAGAGGAGGTGGCAATGACTATAAATAGGGGAGGCCACCCCTCATTCGTAATAACTCCATAAAAGAAGAGAGTAGTAAGACTTCTAAGAGAGCTTGTAAGTGGGGTTGTATTTGTGTGTGAGTGTGCAATAAACTACCTATTTATATATACTCGGAGTGAGCTGGGAACACGGATTTTCCCCAACATCTTGATAGTAGGATACTCGGAGGATGCTCTAATCCAAGTGTCTGCATTTTCTATCTGGTACAATCGTAATTTCCTTCTTAGCTTTCTTCTTGTAAATTTTCCAGGTGAGTCTAAACACTTATATTAGACTCACAATGTCTTGTGTTATCAATGTGAGACATTTTTTGTTCACTCACATCTGAACGCATCTCTTTCACATTTTTGTAACAAGTATTAAGTTGACATTTCAGCTTGAACCGTTATACATGGGAGTTTATGATACCTCTTGGTCTTTTAACTGGAGCATATATGGTACGAGAAATTCACCTTAATCTCTTACATAATTGATGTTTTTTTTCCCTTTCTTGTATAGCATACTAATATATGGGTGTATATTTTAGCGTTAGAGTCTCCAATGAGCTAGGGCGAGGAAACGTTGAGGCTGTGAAGTTTATGGTCAAGATCCAAATAAGGCCGAAGAATGAGCCAATAGCAGCCGTTTTACCGCTTCGATTTCATCTGCTTCATGGCACACAGGGGTGGCGATAGTTTTCGGGTCAGTAGCCAAAGTTGTTCTGGTTAATCTCGTCTCCTATTACCTCATTGGCATACCCATTTGATGCTTACTCGCTTTTGTAGATAAACTTGGCATCAAGGTATGTTATCAAGTTATGACTTTCTTTATATATAGACAAAATAATGTGATTATACGAGAACCTTTCTTATAGAATGTGTAAAAACCTCTAAAAATGATATACATGATCGTACGTACTTCCTATAGCACGCTCGTCCACCTTTGTTAGTATTCGATGAAACAAACATGAACATACTGAGAAAGTGAAAACATGATTGTGTTTCATGGAAGCACGATCGCTTGCCTTGTTATTTCAAGGAAGTGCTTCTCATATGATCCTCTATATGACATGAATGCATTTTACTACATAATATTTTCGGCTTTTCTTTGCCATTATTTGATTGGTTATTTAGTGAATATTGATTGATTTGATGGATCTTAATGTTGTGCAGGGGGTATCGATCGGAATGTTGGTTGGCATGGTAGTCCAAGTAATTGCACTTGTCATACTAATATCCAGACTTGATTGGTAGGATGAGGTAAACAAAAGCAACAAGCAAACTTGAGCGATTTTATCATGAATCAAGTTAAGGTTCCCACTAATGTGTTCAAATTATGCTTGAACAAATGTACTATAATGAGGATTTTATGCACAAATGTTGGTGTCGTCAAAGATCACTATGCAATTACAGAATTACTTACACATTTTCCGTCGATATGAAATGAGTTTTTCGTAGCTTTAAATTTTGTAACTCCATAGGTTCGTTTCTTGTTTTTGATTGTTGGTAAAGACTCGTCGGAACAGTTTTTAAGAAAATCTTCTTAATTCAGTTTTATAAATATATATACTTGATCATAAATCGATGTGTAAATGAATATACACTATTTGATCTACAGTTAGACACGGCCAATATCCTGTTGGTATATTACAAATATCAACTATCTATCTATAGCCATGAACTTACACAATGTCGTGAATATACGTCATTAAATTTATACGTGACACAGTTTGATTAATCCACGTCATTAAATTTAGACGTGTTAATTTTTTATTAATTCAGGTTCTACCATATTAAAAAAAATTATTTTAAACTTTTAATTTACAACTAGTGTATTACCCGTGCCCTGCACGGTTTTTTTTATTTTTTATATATTACTAATAAAAATAATTCCTATATATTTATAAATGTGTAATAAGATAATAGAACAAATATAAAAAATTTAAATAACAAAAAAAAAAATTATTTATATTTTTTTAATGATATAATTTTTGAAAATAATTGGATTTATAAAACACTTTTTAAAAAATATTTTGATAATAATTGGATTTAAAAACCACATTTTAAAAAATATATTGGGGTTGCGTTAAACCTGACGGCGACATGTGGCTAAATTCTATGCTAACATAAAATTCTTTTGATAATTAAAAATATATTACCCGCACCTTGTGCGGGATTGCACGTTAAACTTAGTTTTAAAATACATATTAAAAATATATTAAATTCTATGCTAACATAAAATTCTTTTGATAATTACAGTAATTATTCACGCATCTCAAATATATATTGTCTTCGGTGTGCTATTATCACTATTATGTGGTATGTTAATTATATATCTATAAATAATTATTAAAATATTAAGTTTTTTGGTTGAAACACCCTAAGTCATAATGAAATATTGTCGATCGAAATTTATTGATTGTAATAGTATATTTGAATTCGATGGTCCGACTAATTCCGTCCAAATACTATGGTTGAGGACTCGAGGAAGATATTATAATAAAAATTCAAAATTGATGTTGTTAATATGCTTTGGCTGAAAAAAATATTTACGTCTTTTTTTTGTTAATATTCTATAGAATTAGGATTCTCAATATTGTCTTGTTATAACATTCAATTTAAATAAAAGAGAAAAATTGTTGATGTTATAAATAAAAGATAAGTTTATAGATCAAAGATTTAAAAGATAAGTTTATAAAATTTATGATAAAATAGGTAATGAAATATTTGTTCAATATTTTAATGATTCAAAAAGATCGATTTATAAATTTTTAGATAAAAATAGGCAACGAAATAGATTTTTAATATTTTAAAACTGGATAAAATAGGCAACAAAATTTAGTACCTTCCTAACAATGACTCCGATCATATGAAGAAAATGTAGAGTCAAAATTGCAGCATGCACATATCTCCCTAGGACAGTGTATGATCATTTTTAATATAGATGGATTATAGGGGAATAGATATATATAATTAATAAGAATGTAAAAATAGATGTAATTAACGTATTAGTTAGTATGTAAAAAGTAGATTTCATTAAAGGAGTTGAATAATAGTTACTATTGTGACAATCCATTAACACTATAAAAAAAAGATTATTTCCTTCCTCTCCTTTTCATAAGAACTACCAGGGAAAAAATATTGTCGATCGAAATTTATTGATCGTAATAGTTACTATTGTGACAATCCATTTGAACTCAGAAGAGCAAAATCAGCGGTGGTTGGGGTCACGGTTTGGTCCAGATCTTGGCTTGCAGGTCGATGTTCTTGCTTGGATTTGGTGATTCGAGATGCTGCATTCGAATGGGTTGGTGGGTCAATATTTGACGATTAATTCATGCAAGTCTATCTATATTTAAATACAATGTGAGCAATTGAAGGAAACAAATATTCAAATCACTCAAACAATAAACAAAGAAGATCAACATTATGTTGCAATGGAAGGGGTAGTTTGTTCTGCAGGCATTATCACGAATAATCAACAACGTCGAATACATACCTTGCTCTTTGAAAATCACATGTCTCAAAGGAGAGGGAGAACAATGGACGAATGCAACATGAACGAACGATTCATTGCTCTAATAACACTCTCATCGGTACCTAGAATCAATATAATAAAATGTGATTTTTCAAGCAACTAACCGTTTTTTTATGCAACGCCAACTTCTTCACGAGTAAAACATAGACACTCCACCAAATAATCCATCATAAAATGTGCAGGGTGTTCCGGTGATATATTTCTTTGCTGAGCATCGGACATCATCCTCGAAATTTCTACTCACTCAGAGGGAATGAAGGGAAGACAAAAATACAACTATCTGAAGACGAATTTTTATATTGTTTGGCATCAATTTGTTATGATTTAATATTTTAATATATTATTTTATGATTTTACTTCTAATTGATCTGCAAATCTGGTAGTTATAGGTAGATAATAGATATCTATCAATTTTTTATAAAAAAATATGTTCGTATATAGTGTTAAAGTAAATAAGATTATTAAAAATGCCGCATAGAGGGGTTGACTGGTACAAGAATCGAATTCCTTGCTTACACTTTCTTTCTACTGGTTGGCTTACCCTGTATTTCAAGAGTGAATACCGCAGTGAGGAATAGCGGTTCCTCTGTTTGTTTGGTCTAAAAACAAACAATATTATTCATCACCGCAACCACTTTCGATTCTTGTCAAAGAAGATAAGATATACACGGAAGATTTTTTTTAATATAAATTTCAATTAGATAAAAGAATAGTGAGATTAGGGGGTGTAATTAGGAAGACTTCATTATGTGTGGACTTTTTAAAAATTAGAATTATATTTAAAATTATATTTTTAATCCAAGTAGCTAACCACATTGATTATGTACGTGAATTTCTAAACTAATTTATATAAATGATTTTCAATTAAAATTGAAGAGAATTATATTTAAAACTATATTTACAACAAATTTGAGATTTGAGATTTATTGTTGTAGAGTTTTTTTTAAAAAAAATATTTAAATATAAATAATTTTCAATTGAAATTAGAGAGAATTTTTTAATTTGATTTTCAAAAGAAATTGCTGAACTATTTTTTTTTTTGACGGATGAAAAATTATGGCGGAGACACGTGGCAATGAGTGCGTCCGCTTTTATATATATATATATATATATATATATATATATATATAAAAGATTTATTTTAAATATTTTACTAACTAATTTTTTAATTTAAAATTTAGAAATCAAAATAGTGAAAATTTGCACTATAAATTTACAGATCTTAATATTTGTTAGTTATATATTTTAATTTTTAATTGAACTTTATGCTTTTAAAAATTTATAAATTTTATTTTAAATTAATCTTATTTTGTTTAGTTATAAATTTCAACGTTGATTTTTGCACTATAAATTTACAGATCTTAATATTTTGTTAGTTATATATTTTAATTTTCAATTGAACTTTATACTTTTAAAAATTTATAAATTTTATTTTAAATTAATCTTATTTTATTTAGTTATAAATTTCAACGTTGATTTTTGTTTATAACTTATAACTTTATTTTTTATTTTAAATTTTAAATATCTTAATAATTTTTTATTTATAATTCTCTTTTTTTAATTGAACATTTTTTTCTAAAACTTATAAACATTATTTTTATCTAAAATAACTTTTTTAAAACTATTAACAAAAATAATTCTTCATTTTTTTAGAAGAAAAAATTAGAATATAAAATTCTTTTTTTATAATAAGTGTTTTTTCATTTAAAAAAATCGATTTAAATATTTTTATGAAAATATTTTTAGATATTTTTAAAACTCATAAATTTCATATTAAAAATATATGAAAAAAATAGAAAAAAATTCCCACAAAATTAATTTCGATTGTTTTTCAAAAAAATATCGACTTTTTAAAAATAAATCAAATATTTAAATAAATATTTTTGTCGTTTACATAAAATTATTCAAAAAATAAGGGAAAAAAACTCCGGAAAAAATATTTTACTTAATTTATGACTTTTAACATATTAATTTATTTATAAAAAAAAATACATTACACTCATAATCCTAAATTTTTTAATGACATGTAAGAAACCAGTTGTCCAATCATCACCGGAATTAAAAAATACTTCCGAAAAAATAAGTTATATTATTTTTATAAATACATTGATAGTATGTATCATTTTCAATAATTTTCAAAGTTGGTAATATTTTGAGTTTAAATGATGGGTTTTATTGTTTTGACTTTTTTTATAAAGAAAATTCTTTTTAATAATATTTATTATTTGAATAACTTAACATATGCTATTAGTCTTATTAATTGTAAGGTAACGAACTACTTAAATTTAAATATTGACTTAGACATGCTAATTATATTATGTAAATTTCTTTCATTTAAATTTTAATATATTATTATTTAATATTATTAATGTAAATTTTATGATTTGTTTTACACTTCTTTTTTTGTTAGTATATGTTTTATACATGACTTCTTATCTATCTTATATAATAAAACAACCCGTGAGCTGGTATTTAGCGTAATTTCGTGCAATCACCTTATAAATTTTATAGTGTCGTCTATTCGTTAACCCAAATCACATACTCTAACATTTAATTTAATAAAACCTAATTCTTTTTAGATTGATACTAACTTTGGCATTCGAGTATCTCAAATGATATTGTCCCGAAATACTCTTTCCGGGTTGTTATTGCAGAATTTGAACTATTGCTTGATTTCCATTCATAATCTGAAAAAATACGGCATCACAACAAGTATCACATAACAATTAAGACAATTCTCAAACATAATGAATTATCAAAAAATATTTTGAGACACAATTATCGTCTAACCCGTGCAGGACACGGTTATTAAAACTAGTATAATACTAAAATAAAAGTGTATAAACCCATGTGTCATCGTCTCATTAAACCACATTGGATTTTGCCAAATGTCATAACCACATTAAGCCACCTAGAATTTTGCCACATGTCACTACCACAATAAGCCACATCAAATTTTGTCACATGTCTTATTTATATTTAAGTCAACTATTTCTAATTTTATTTTATTTAGTTTCTTAAATTAAAAGTATGATTTGATATGTAAGAAATATTATGATGTAAAAATTAACTTTCTATATTTAACAATATACTCTATTGGTGTGTTAGAAACTTACATTATAGTTTAATTTTTTAAGTCAAGTTATTATTAAAAACAAAATATATGACTGTTATTTAATTTTTACATTTCAAAAATCGGATATTTTGAATATAAAAATTATAATGTAAAATAGTTTGATATATATATTAATCATCATCTACTTTTTTTAAAAATTAATGTCACTTTATTGTATTTCCTTTAAATGTATTTTATAAATAAAAAATGACAGAGTCCATTATCCATTAATGAAAATATTAAATACATTTATTATAACTAATTTAGATATCACATTATGATTGATACATCTTATTTAGGATAGTCTTATAATAGAGTAATCTTATACAACTTTCTTTTTGAAAAGTTTAAATTTAGCATTTATTTTAAAAGTTAATTTAATAACATAATTTTGCTTATAAATAAGAAAATAGACTTGTCGAATATTCTAATAGACTATTTAAAAAAATATTAAGTAGAAATTTTTAAAGACTATCATAATAACTTATATTTTAACACATGCAATATATTATGATTAATATATAAAAATATTCTTATAAGAAATTTATGTATTTTTGTTGTAAATAATTATATGATTGTTAACTTATATTGCACTAATTTATTTTAATTTATAAATAAAATTTGTACCATCCCGTGCGAGGCACGGGTACTATCCTAGTTTCTCACTAAATGCAAGAGCTAATAAAATTAGACACCGAAGATATTAAAAAAAAAAGTTCTTGATAAAGGGTTCTTTGGTTCCGTTTTGTAATAACCGGAAAATTTTAATAAATTTTCCGTGTTATTTTATAATTTATTTAAATTTAAAAAAAAAAACCGAATCGGAAACAAAGAAATAAATCTCAACGAATCCAAACTCGATTGGGTGGGTAAACCCTTAACCGAACCCTGTTATTATTTGGTTTGAACCAAACCGACTCTTTTTTTTTTAGTTTTATTATTGCACCGGCCCAGTTGGCCTCCAAGTCTCTTAGTGGCCCACTACCGATCCAGTTGGCCATCAACTTCTTTCCACGGGCCCAAGTGCCAACTAAACCTCCTGCCTGGCCCACGACCATTTTTCTCCTTCCCTGTCCACGACCTTTGCCCTCCTCCCGTCGGTCAGAAACCATGGATAACGGACGGTACAGGTACTTTAATCGGATGTTAAACCTCCATTTAAGATCGGTATTCAATGGCGAGGACCGACGTTATTACGAAGACCTCGAAGCTAATAGTGCCGGCCTCATTTTTGCTGCTCCCCGCGTTCTCTGATTCCCTCTGTCCAACCACCTCTGCAACTCTTCGCCGTCGTCTCCCTCCCTCGAACTCCGCTGTTGTTCCCTCTCCTTCGAACCCTTCCTTTCCGGCGAACTATAGCCCACGATCGGCACCTGTGTTCCCTCGACCTTCCTCTTCCCCTTATGCCCTCTGCATCTCAGCGGAGGCCATAGCGTCACCGTCCTTGTGGTGTCGAGGGCCACCGCTGCGGAGGAAGCCTTCGTCGTTGCTTCCGCCTCTTCTTCTCTCCACCACAGAGTCACCGTGGCAAGGAGTAGGATGAAATCCCTCGTTTTCCCTTCCATTCCCGGCCGCCACCTTCGTTGACGTGGAGTGTCGAATTGTTTATCAACTACAGCTCATACCTCGTTGCTTCCGCCTCCTTCCGTGCTCGAACCGGAACCAGAGGAGGTGAGTGTTAGTAGCTGAGCGTGTGATTCCCGGGAGTCGAACTTGAGACGTAATGGTTCTTCTTCCCCTTGCGTTTAATTGCATTTTGTTTGTCACTCCTGGGTATAAAACTCCAGACCTACGGGTACATGTTTCTGACTCCGGTTAATTTTTGTTTACCCCAGAACTCGAACCTGCGACCTGTTGTAGTGTAGAGCCTTGCACGCTTGCGGCTCACAAAGCTCGAACCGTAGACCACTTGTTTTACCATCTCGTGCCGCTCAGCGTATCTTTAATCTTGCAAATTAACTTTATCCCGGTTAGACCCGAACTCGATCATCTTTATTTCCGTTAAATTAAAATTTTGGCAATAATCAATAATTATTAAATTATAATTATTTACTTATATATTTACGGGCGATAATTTAGTTAAAGTAATTAAATAATTTAGCAGACGTTGATTAAGTTTAATTGAACGTTGACGTGAAAAATGGTAACGGACTTAGTGTGGCGGAATGCGGAAACAAACAAATTGTGAATCGATGTTAGAAGAATTGGAGCGAGAACTTTGAGTATTTAAGTGGATAGATAATGATAGACGACATAAGAGAATTCCGAACTAGAGAGTTTAAGATAATGAATGAGTTGATAAGGTTAGAGTTATTATGGATTTCTGAGATTTGGATTTTTTTTCTAGAATGACTATGCTATGAATAAGAGAACGTAAATAGACGTGTAGGTCCACGAAATTAAGTTGTTGGGGAAGGTCATGGTATTGATGCTAGATATCATACCTGACTATTTAGAATGATAAGTCGAGTAGTATTACGAGTGAGATGGTTCTAAAAGATGATAAATTGTGGAACAGGATAATCGGATCTTTGACTGGCAAGATCGCGAGAACCTTGAGACCAGTTTGGATAAGGTGAGTTCGTAGGACTCACTTACCTACCTTTCTATACTGAGTGTGCACTAGAGTAATGTGTGTTATGCTTGTGAAATAAAATGAACGAACTAGATCACCGTATATTATTTATTAAGAGAGGCACAAGTGTATGATAACCTGCCGTAACCGTCGGTCCGGGCCGATGGTGCCGGAGGACTGCCCCGCGACCAGTCCAGCAGTGTATACGGGGGAGATGCATCAAAAACCAGTCCTACTGGTAAACGGGGACGGGGGCAAGAGTCGGGAGACTCTTGTATTACAAGTTAATTTGGAAAATAGAATGAATCGATTCACGTAATGAAAGATAATAAACCGGGACATTGTGTGTTGCATGCTGATTGATTTACAGTACTTCCTTATGTGTGTGTGTGCTTTAGTGACCTTAGTATTATAATTGTAGCTAACGGTTTAACCGTGTTGTTAGGTATTTGCAAGATAGATCTCTACCGAGAAATCGGGAGTGGAGTGGCCAGCCGGGTTTCCGTACTAGGTGTTTGGGTGTCGGGTTGATATATATTATGTTTATGCATTTTATTACAGTAGAGTTATTTAATTACCAGTTGGATGATGTATGAGTCAGAGTCTGTCTGAGTTGAATACTTATTTGTGAAATGATTTGATTTCAAATATTTTTGCCTTGTTGCAAGATCCGACGTTATTGACGTCAACCTAAGGCCGGACCCAATGTGAGGTCCTAGCCAGTAACGCTCTGGATTCTCAGAATTTGGGGTGTTAAAACATGGTATCAGAGCTCTAGGTTGGCAACAACGGCACTCGCAATCTTCTAGAAAGGCTAAGTATAAACAGAACCCGAAAAGGGATCTGGTTTTCCAAAATGAATTTCAAAGTTGGTTTACTATTGAGTCGGGTTGGGTAGTAGTACGGAAACTACCACTCCACTCTGCAGATCTCGGTAGTAGTAAGTTAGTGTGATTTGTACTTAAAAATAATGATAATTATAGTCGCATGTCTCGTATAGACGGCGCACACTAGGATAGTAACTGTGTCGGGTTAGGGTAAAGGTAATTACCTTTCTATCCTCCCCACACGGAGTAGAATAATAAGGCACTACATATCAAGCAAGTGAGTGGAGGAATGAAAGCGTTCCAAAGACGAGAGGATGGAGCGTGAGACTGCTGAAAGTATGACCCAACGGTATTAGAAATTTGAAGATATGACCAACAAATAAGGTTACGCCTCGAAGAAAGCCAAGGTTTACACCATGATTTTGGACTGCAAAGATATATATGTAGTGATTCTTCTAAGGATACAAAAATAACGAACAGATTCACAATAACTGCAATTACATCAAGTGTACATAAGAAGAAGATCAAGTGAAACGATACAAAAAAGGCGCGAGAGCCAATAAAGGCTTCCTTGGGACAAGGACTAGAGACGTCAACGTCAAGAGATATTTCCAAGAAACCGGAAACAGGAGAAGAGGGTGTGATAGTGCTTAGAGGAACGCGAGAATAAGTCATCACATGGTGTCATGAAGTGCAATCATGTCGGATGGACGGCGGGGAGAAGTGGAGAAGGAGGATCGCTTGTTAGGAAGTCAAACCGGCACTAGTAAGAGAACAACCCCGGTTAGGGTAGGAAGAAGAAAGCAAGTAACGGAATTTAAGAAACCGAAGAAAGGGGTACTTGGACCGTCACGTTGAGTTAAGAAAAAGGGAAGTAAGAACAATGACGTATCCCGATGAACGGTAGAATATCACCACCATCTACTATAAAGGAACTAGTAGATATGAATGATGATATAAAAGCCACAAGGAAAGAAAATAAGTACATGTGAAGCGGTCAAGATGCCACTATGGTTAAGCGACGACTGATTAGACAGAGGATAATGATGGAAGAATACAATTTAATATAGTAAGACCCGAGATGAGGGAGAAAAAAGAGAATCATTTCTTCGTATAGAACTCGCTAAGAGTGTGAAGTGGCATGGTCACGCCTACACATCTACCTTAGACGGATTCTTTGAGATCAAGTGGACAAGAGAGGAGAATACCAAATAACGAAAAATGAACGGTTCAATAGTAAAGACGTCCAAAGAGTAGCGTTGACGCTTGATAGCCACTACTTGTATGGAAATGATAAGTTAAGAATAAAAACGACTTGAGACGCAGTACCACCGGAAAATAGCAAGGGTGAGACCGATAAGACAAACCGTAGACCGGGACGATCATACGGAAACAATACCATTCAGAAAGAAACCAGAGAATAGTGAACATACACAGGCAAATATGCCTAACCAAAGGGCAGTAATGCGCTCGGAGTTTACCCGACAACAATTAAAATACCAATTAATTAAGTCAGAAGGTGAGATATCACACAAAGTGAGAAGGCTTGCAATGAGACTTGGAACAAGGTTGGGATGAAAGATTTAATGTTAACCCAATAAATGAGAGGGTTTGGAGACATCAATCAGTGGGTAGAACAATGAATATCTTAGCGACATCATCACGGGTAAGTTATGAGCGACATAGCAACGTTGAAGTATGAGTGGAGAAACCAATCCGATACCCAAGAGGACCAGCTAGAGAAGGAAAGAAAATTGATCGCCCTCTTGTTTGCGGAGTAAGACTAACTTCCCTGTGTGATTTGGACTAGATCAAGAGAGTTTGAAGAGCTAAAGAAAAGGGTCCAAGGCTAGAGGACGTACCAGTATTGAGTGCACAGAGGTTTTCCGGGATGACTTCCCTGGCCTACCTCCACAGCGGAGCATAGATTTCAGCATTGAATTGGAGCCTGACACGAGACCGATCTCAAAGGCTCCCTACCGGATGACACCTAGTGATATGGAAGGGTTGAAGAAACAATTAGAGGAGTTGGCAGAGAAAGGGTTCATCCGACCTAGTGTCTCTCCTTAGCGTGCCCCAATTTTGTTTATGAGGAAGAAGGATGAATCCAAGAGATTTTGCATAGATTACAGAGAGTTGAACCGACTAACGACCAAGAACAAGTAAATGTTACCCCGTATCGACAACCTGCTAGACCAGTAGCAGGGGGCCTCAATTTTCTCCAGGATCGACTTGAGGTTAGGATATCACCAGCTGAGGGTGAGGGATCGGGATATTACTAAGACATCTTTCCGGACAAGATACGATCATTATGAGTTTGTGGTGATTCCATTCGGCTCACCCATGCGCTGGCCGTGTTCATGGAGTTGATGAATGGAATATTCATCGATTATCTAGATAAGTTTGTACTAGTTTTATTGATGATATGTTGGTGTACTCCCGGAAAAGAGATGAGCATGCAAGACACTTGAGGACGGTACTACAGGTACCACTGGACAACCAACTCTATGCTAAGTGTCCAAATGTGAGTTCTGGATGACAAAGGTAGCATTTCTGGGACATGTGGTGACGGCCGAACGGATTAAGGTTGATCCGTCCAAGATTGAGTCCGTTTTGTCATGGCAACCTCCTAGCAATGTTAAGGAGGTGCGCAACTTCCTTGGGTTAGCTGGGTATTATAGTTGGTTGGTGGAAGGGTTCTTAGCCATTGCCCGACCACTCACCGGTCTACTGAGGGAGACTACCCACTTTATGTGGTCTGAACCCTGCCAGAGGAGTTTTGAGGAGTTGAAGAGGAGTATGACTTCCGCTCCGATCTTAGCCCAGCCAGAGGGCTCCGAGGACTTTGTTATGTACAACGATGCATCCAAGCGGGACTTGGGGTGCGGACTGATGCAGAGGGGTAAGGTTATGGCATATGCGTCTCGCCAATTGAAGACGTACGAGGAGAACTACCCCACACATGATTTGGAGCTAGCAACAGTGGTGCACGCCTTTCAAATTTGATGTCACTACTTGCACGGGACTACTTGTCAGATCTTCACAGACCAGAAGAGTTTTAGATATATATATACACTCAGCGGGAGCTGAACAACCGGTAAAGGAGATTGTTTGAGGTGATTGAGGAATTGAGATAGAGGATACTATAGAAGACTCATTCTACCCCCTACACGGTACACTAAGGTACTAGGGAGATGTACAGAGATGTCAGACGCTTCTATAGGCGGAGTGGTCTGAAGCGGAGGTGATAAGATTTGTGGCACAATGTGCGATTTTTCGGCAGGTCAAGATTGAGCACCCCGACCGAAGAAGAGTTCTAACCACTGCCGGTTCCACCACGAAAGTGGGAAGATATAGCTATGGACGTTATCTCAGGCTGAGATCTAGTAGGAGATTTTACAGTAATTGGGTTGTGGTGGATAAACTCAACAAGACTGGCCTTTTAAATCCCCGAAGAAACGGGGAGGAGAGTCGGTTTACAAAGGAGTTCACGGAACGGATAGTGGGACTACATGGCATGTCTAGGACCAACATCTCTGACAAAGAGGGACGGGTCAATTTGAGATTTCGAGGGGCAGATACCGGACGACATGTTTCGGGTAACTTTGATAAGAGAGCGTATGTTAGTAGTTCAGAGTCGCCAATAGTCTTATGCGTATAAGAGGTGCAGACCCATAGAGTTCCGAGTCGGGTCAGAAGTATAGTTGAGAGTATCGCCGACTCGAGGTGTCAAGCACTTCGACATTAATGTATTGGAGCGAGTCAGAGAGGTGGCATACCGGTTAGCCTCTCACCACCTTAGAGGGTATACATCCGGATTTCATGTACCAGAACTCAGTGAATGTATACCAGACCGCGACAGGTGGTCAACCATGAGGATTTAACCGATGAAATGGACTACACTTTACCGAGCGCCCGGTATTTATATTGAAGAGGAGTGTTAAATGACTACGGTCGAAGGAAATTCAGATACTAAAGATCGGTGGTCCCGACGGGGAATTGATAAGATCACTAGAGGAATAATGGATAGTATTAAGAGCTCATAACCGGAGAAACAAGTTGAGTTAGTGGCGACTTTAAGTGAACGAGTTAGTTAATGCTCGCTTATGTGTTATGTGTTTATAATATACTTCGTAGTTTGACTTGAGTGATTTATATAAATTGATGATTACCCTCGTGGTGTGTGTGATACCGGTTCGTCCGGGTTGAAATAAAGGAGAAATATTTTCCTAAGAATGAAAATAATTGAGACTCAGAAGTCCGAAACTCGGATTAACCGTACATCGCCCTAAGTTTCGGGACGAAACTTATTTTAAGGGGTGACTGATGTAATAACTAGAAAATTTATTAAAATTTTCCAGGTTATTTTAAAATTTATTTAAATTTAAAATAAAAACAAAAAAAAACAAGAAACCGAATCGTAAACGAAGCAATAAATCTCAACGAATCCAAACTCGATTGGGTGGGTGAACCCTTAACCGAACCCTGTTATTATTTGGTTTGAACCAAACCGACTCCTTTTTTTTAGTTTTATTATTGCACCGGCCCAGTTGGCCTCCAAGTCTCTTAGTGGCCCACTACCGATCTAGTTGGCCATCAACTTCTTTCCACGGGCCTAAGTGCCAACTAAACCTCCTGCCTGGCCCACGACCATTTTTCTCCTTCCCTGTCCACCACCTTTGCCCTCCTCCCGTCGATCAGAAACCATGGATAACGGACGATACAGGTAGTTTAATCGGATGTTAAACCTCCATTTAAGATCGGTTTTCAATGGCGAGGACCGACGTTATTACGAAGACCTCGAAGCTAATAGTGTCGGCCTCATTTTTGCTGCTCCCCGCGTTCTCTGATTCCCTCTGTCCAACCACCTCTACAACTCTTCGCCGTCGTCTCCCTCCCTCGAACTCCGTTGTTGTTCCCTCTCCTTCGAACCCTTCCTTTCCGGCGAACTATAGCCCACGATCGGCACCTGTGTTCCCTCGACCCTCCTCTTCCCCTTATGCCCTCTGCATCTCAGCGGAGGCCATAGCGTCACCGTCCTTGTGGTGTCGAGGGCCACCGCTGCGGAGGAAGCCTTCGTCGTCCCCGGAAGTTGCGTAAAGCGCCAACCGCCTCTTCTTCTCTCCACCACAGAGTCACCGTGGCAAGGAGTAGGATGAAATCCCTCGTTTTCCCTTCCATTCCCGGCCGCCACCTTCGTTGACGTGGAGTGTCGAATTGTTTATCAACTACAGCTCATACCTCGTTGCTTCCGCCTCCTTCCGTGCTCGAACCGGAACCAGAGGAGGTGAGTGTTAGTAGCTAAGCGTGTGATTCCCGGGAGTCGAACTTGAGACGTAATGGTTCTTCTTCCCCTTGCGTTTAATTGCATTTTGTTTGTCACTCCTGGGTATAAAACTCCAGACCTACGGGTACATGTTTCTGACTCCGGTTAATTTTTGTTTACCCTAGAACTCGAACCTGCGACCTGTTGCAGTGTAGAGCCTTGCACGCTTGCGGCTCACAAAGCTCGAACCGTAGACCACTTGTTTTACCATCTCGTGTCGCTCAGCGTATCTTTAATCTTGCAAATTAACTTTATCCCGGTTAGACCCGAACTCGATCATCTTTATTTCCGTTAAATTAAAATTTTGGCAATAATCAATAATTATTAAATTATAATTATTTACTTACATATTTACGGGCGATAATTTAGTTAAAGAAATTAAATAATTTAGCAGACGTTGATTAAGTTTAATTGAACGTTGACGTGAAAAATGGTAACGGACTTAGTGTGGCGGAATGCGGAAACAAACAAATTGTGAATCGATGTTAGAAGAATTGGAGCGAGAACTTTGAGTATTTAAGTGGATAGATAATGATAGACGACATAAGAGAATTCCGAACTAGAGAGTTTAAGATAATGAATGAGTTGATAAGGTTAGAGTTATTATGGATTTCTGAGATTTGGATTTTTTTTCTAGAATGACTATGCTATGAATAAGAGAACGTAAATGGACGTGTAGGTCCACGAAATTAAGTTGTTGGGGAAGGTCATGGTATTGATGCTAGATATCATACCTGACTATTTAGAATGATAAGTCGAGTAGTATTACGAGTGAGATGGTTCTAAAAGATGATAAATTGTGGAACAGGATAATCGGATCTTTGACTGGCAAGATCGCGAGAACCTTGAGACCAGTTTGGATAAGGTGAGTTCGTAGGACTCACTTAGCTACCTTTCTATACTGAGTGTGCACTAGAGTAATGTGTGTTATGCTTGTGAAATAAAATGAACGAACTAGATCACCGTATATTATTTATTAAGAGAGGCACAAGTGTATGATAACGTGCCGTAACCGTCGGTCCGGGCCGATGGTGCCGGAGGACTGCCCCGCGACCAGTCCAGCAGTATATACGGGGGAGATGCATCAAAAACCAGTCCTACTGGTAAACGGGGACGGGGGCAAGAGTCGGGAGACTCTTGTATTACAAGTTAATTTGGAAAATAGAATGAATCGATTCACGTAATGAAAGATAATAAACCGGGACATTGTTTGTTGCATGCTGATTGATTTACAGTACTTCCTTATGTGTGTGTGTGCTTTAGTGACCTTAGTATTATAATTGTAGCTAACGGTTTAACCGTGTTAGGTATTTGCAAGATAGATCTCTACAGAGAAATCGGGAGTGGAGTGGCCAGCCGTGTTTCCGTACTAGGAGTTTTTGTGTTGGGTTGATATATATTATGTTTATGCATTTTATTATAGTAGAGTTATTTAATTACCAGTTGGCTGATGTACGAGTCAGAGTTTGTCTGAGTTGAATACTTATTGGTGAAATGATTTGATTTCAAATTTTTGTGCCTTGTTGCAAGATCCAACATTATTGACGTCAACCTAAGGCCGGGACCCACTGTTAGGTCCTAGCTAGTAACGCTCTGGATTCTCAGAATTTGGGGTGTTAAAAACATGGTATCAGAGCTCTAGGTTGGCAACAATGGCACTCGCAATCTTCTAGAAAGGCCAAGTATAAACAGAACCCGAAAAGGGATCTGGTTTTCGAAAATGAATTTCAAAGTTTGTTTACTATTGAGTTGGGTTGGGTAGTAGTACGGAAACCACCGCTCCACTCTGCAGATCTCGGTAGTAGTAAGTTAGTGTGATTTGTACTTAGAAATAATGATAATTATAGTTGCATGTCTCGTATAGACGGCGCACACTAGGATAGTAACTGTGTCGGGTTAGGGAAAAGGTAATTACCTTACTACCCTCCCCACACGGAGTAGAATAATAAGGCACCACATATCAAGCAAGTGAGTGGAGGAATGAAAGCGTTCCAAAGACGAGAGGATGGAGCGTGAGACTGCTGAAAGTATGACCCAACGGTATTAGAAATTCGAAGATATGACCAACCAATAAGGTCACGCCTCGAAGAAAGCCAAGGTTCAAACCATGATTCCGGACTGCAAAGATATATATGTAGTGATTCTTATAAGGATACAAAAATAACGAACGGATTCACAGTAACTGCAATTACATTAAGTGTACATAAGAAGAAGATCAAGTGAAACGATACAAAAAAGGCGCGAGAGCCAATAAAGGCGTCCTTGGGACAAGGACTAGAGACGTCAACGTCAAGAGATATTCCCAAGAAACCGGAAACAGGAGAAGAAGGTATCATAGTGTTTAGAGGAACGCGAGAATAAGTCATCACACGGTGTCATGAAGTGCAATCATGTCGGATGGACGGCGGGGAGAAGTGGAGAAGCAGTATCGCTTGTTAGGAAGTCAAACCGGCACTAGTAAGAGAACAACCCCGGTTAGGGTACGAAGAAGAAAGCAAGCAACGGAATTTAAGAAACCGAAGAAAGGAGTACTTGGACCGACACATTGAGTTAAAAAAAAAGGGAAGTAAGAACAGTGACGTATCCCAATGAACGGTAAAATATCACCACCATCTACTATAAAGGAACTAGTAGATATGAATGATGATATAAAAGCCACAAGGAAAGAAAATAAGTACATGTGAAGCGGTCAAGATGCCACTATGGCTAAGCGACGACTGATTAGACAGAGGATAATGATGGAAGAATACAGTTGAATATAGTAAGACCTGAGATGAGGAAGAAAAAAGAGAATCATTTCTTAGTATAGAACTCGCTAAGAGTGTGAAGTGGCATGGTCACGCCTACACATCCACCTTAGACGGATTCTTTGAGATCAAGTGGACAAGAGAGGAGAATACCAAATAACGAAAAATGAACGGTTCAATAGTAAAGAAGTCCAAAGAGTAGCGTTGACGCTTGATAACCACTACTTGTATGTAAATGATAAGTTAAGAATACAAACGACCTGAGACGCAGTACCATCGAGAAATAGCAAGGGTGAGACCGATAAGACAAACTGTAGACCGGGACAATCATATGGAAACAATACCATTCAGAAAGAAACCAGAGAATAGTGAACATACACACGCAAATATGCCTAACCAAAGGGCAGTAATGCGCTCGGAGTTTACCCGACAACAATTAAAATACCTATTAATAAAGTCATAAAATGAGATATCACACAAAGTGAGAAGGCTTGTAATGAGACTTGGAAAAAGGTTGGGATGAAAGATTTAATCTAACCCAATAAATGAGAGGGTTGGGAGACATCAATCAGTGGGTGGAACAATGAATATCTGAGCGACATCATCACGGGTAAGTTAAGAGCGACATAGCGACGTTGAAGTATGAGTCGAGAAACCAATTGATTCCCAAGAGGACCAGCTAGAGAAGGAAAGAAAATTGATCGCCCTCTTGTTTGCGGAGTAAGACTAACTTCCTTGTGTGATTTGGACTAGATCAAGAGAGTTTGAAGAGCTAAACAAAAGGGTCCAAGGCTAGAGGACGTACCAGTATTGAGTGCACAGAGGTTTTCCGGGATGACTTCCCTGGCCTACCTCCACAACGGAGCATAGATTTCAGCATTGAGTTGGAGCTTGACACGAGACCGATCTCAAAGGCTCCCTACCGGATGACACCTAGTGATATGGAAAGGTTGAAGAAACTGTTAGAGGAGTTGGCAGAGAAAGGGTTCATCCGACCTAGTGTCTCTCCTTGGGGTACCCCAATTTTTTTTATGAGGAAGAAGGATGGATCCAAGAGATTTTGCATAGATTACAGAGAGTTGAACCAAATAACGACCAAGAACAAGTAAATGTTACCCCGTATCGACAACCTGCTAGACTAGTAACAGGGGGCCTCAATTTTCTCCAAGATCAACTTAAGATTAGGATATCACCAGCTGAGGGTGTGGGATCAGGATATCACTAAGACATCTTTCCGGACTAGATACGATCATTATAAGTCTGTGGTGATGCCATTCGGCTCACCCATGCGCTGGCCGTGTTCATGGAGTTGATGAATGGAATATTCATCAACTATCTAGACAAGTTTGTACTAGTTTTATTGTTGATATGTTGGTGTACTCCCGGAAAAGAGATAAGCATGCAAGACACTTGAGGACGGTACTACAGGTACCACTAGACAACCAGCTCTATGCTAAGTGTCCAAGTGTGAGTTCTAGATGACAGAGGTAGCTTTTTTGGGACATGTGGTGACAGCCGAACGGATTAAGGTTGATCCGGCCAAGATTGAGTCCGTTTTGTCATGGCAGCCTCCTAGGAATGTTAAGGAGGTGCGCAGCTTCCTTGGGTTAGCTGGGTATTATAGACGGTTGGTGGAAGGGTTCTTAGCCATTGCCCGACCACTCACCGGTCAACTGAGGGAGACTACCCGCTTTCTGTGGTCCGAACCCTGCCAGAGGAGTTTTGAGGAGTTGAAGAGGAGGTTGACTTCCGCTCCGATCTTAGCCTAGCCAGAGGGCTCCGAGGACTTTGTTATGTACAACGATGCTTCCAAGCGGGACTTGGGGTGCGGACTGATGCAGAGGGGTAAGGTTATGGCATATGCGTCTCGCCAATTGAAGACGTACGAGGATAACTACCCCACACATGATTTGGAGCTAGCAACAGTGGTGCACGCCTTTCAGATTTGATGTCACTACTTACACGGGACTACTTGTCAGATCTTCACAAACCAGAAGAGTTTTAGATATATATATATATACACTCAGCGGGAGCTGAACAACCGGTAAAGGAGATTGTTTGAGGTGATTGAGGAATTGAGATAGAGGATACTATAGAAGACTCATTCTACCCCCTACTCGGTACACTAAGGTACTAGGGAGATGTACAGAGATGTCAGACGCTTCTATAGGCGGAGTGGTCTGAAGCGGAGGTGATAAGATTTGTGGCACAATGTGCGATTTTTCTGCTGGTCAAGATTGAGCACCCCGACCGAAGAAGAGTTCTAACCACTGCCGGTTCCACCACGAAAGTGGGAAGATATAGCTATGGACGTTATCACAGGCTGAGATCTAGTAGGAGATTTTACAGTAATTGGGTTGTGGTGGATAGACTCAACAAGACCGGCCTTTTAAATCCCCGAAGAAACGGGGAGGAGAGTCGGTTAACAAAGTAGTTCACGGAACGGATAGTGGGACTACATGGCATGTCTAGGACCAACATCTCTGAGAAAGAGGGACGGGTCACTTTGAGATTTCGAGGGGCAGATACCGGACGACATGTTTCGGGTAACTTTGATAAGAGAGCGTATGTTAGTAGTTCAGAGTCGCCAATAGTCTTATGCGTATAAGAGGTGCAGACCCCTAGAGTTCCGAGTCGGGTCAGAAGTATAGTTGAGAGTATCGCCGACTCGAGGTGTCAAGCATTTCGACATTAAGGTATTGGAGCGAGTCAGAGAGGTGGCATACCGGTTAGCCTCTCACCACCTTAGAGAGTATACATCCGGATTTCATGTACCAGAACTCTGTGAATGTATACCAGACCGCGACAGGTGGTCAACCATGAGGATTAAACCGATGAAATGGACTACACTTTACCGAGCGCCCGGTATTTATATTGAAGAGGAGTGTTAAATGACTACGGTCGAATGAAATTCTGATACTAAAGATCGGTGGTCCCGACGGGGAATTGATAAGATCACTAGAGGAATAATGGATAGTATTAAGCGCTCATAACCGGAGAAACAAGTTGAGTTAGTGGCGACTTTAACTGAACGAGTTAGTTAAAGCTCGCTTATGTGTTATGTGTTTATAATATACTTCGTAGTTTGACTTGAGTGATTTATATAAATTGATGATTACCCTCGTGGTGCGTGTGATACCGGTTCGTCCGGGTTGAAATAAAGGAGAAATTTTTTCCTAAGAATGAAAATAATTGAGACTCAGAAGTCCGAAACTCGGATTAACCGTACATCGCCCTAAATTTCGGGACGAAACTTATTTTAAGGGGTGACTGATGTAATAACCGGAAAATTATAATAAATTTTCCGGGTTATTTTAAATTTTATTTAACTTTAAAAAAAAAAACAAGAAACCGAATCGAAAACGAAGAAATAAATCTCAACGAATCCAAACTCGATTGGGTGGGTAAACCCTTAACCGAACCCTGTTATTATTTGGTTTGAACCAAACCGATTCCTTTTATTTAGTTTTATTATTGCACCGGCCCAGTTGGCCTCCAAGTCTCTTAGTGGCCCACTACCGATCCAGTTGGCCATCAACTTCTTTCCACGGGCCCAAGTGGCAACTAAACCTCCTGCTTGGCCCACGACCATGTTTCTCCTTCCTTGTCCACGACCTTTGCCCTCCTCCCGTCGGTCATAAACCATGGATAACGGACGGTACAGGTACTTTTATCGGATGTTAAACCTCCATTTAAGATCGGTATTCAATGGCGAGGACCGACGTTATTACGAAGACCACAAAGCTAATAGTGCCGGCCTCATTTCCGCTGCTGCCCGCGTTCTCTGATTCCCTCTGTCGAACCAATTCTGCAACTCTTCGCCGTCGTCTCCCTCCCTCGAACTCCGTTGTTTTTCCCTCTCCTTCGAACCCTTCCTTTCCGGCGAACTATAGCCCACGATCGGCACCTGAGTTCCCTCGACCTTCCTCTTCCCCTTATGCCCTCTACATCTCGCCGGAGGCCATAGCCTCACCGTCCTTGTGGTGTCGAGGGCCACCGCTGCGGAGGAAGCCTCCGTCGTCCCCGGAAGTTGCGTAAAGCGCCGGCCGCCTCTTCTCCTCTCCACTACAGAGTCACTGTGGCAAGGAGTAGGATGAACTCCTTCGTTTTCCCTTCCTTTCCTGGTCGCCACCTTCGTTGACATGGAGTGTCGAATTGTTTACCAACTACAGCTCATACCTCGTTGCTTCCGCCTCCTTCCGTGCTCGAACCGGAACCGGAAGAGGTGAGTGTTAGTAGTTGAGCGTGTGATTCCCTAGAGTCAAACTTGAGACGTAATGGTTCTTCTTCCCCTTGCGTTTAATTGCATTTTGTTTGTCATTCCTGGCTATAAAATTCCAGACCTACGGGTACATGTTTCTAACTCCGGTTAATTTTTGTTTACCCCAGAACTCGAACCTGCGACCTGTTGCAGTGTAGCGCCTTGCACGCTTGCGGCTCAAAAAGCTCGAACCGTAGACCACTTGTTTTACCATCTCGTGCCGCTCAGCGTATCTTTAATCTTGCAAATTAACTTTATCCCGGTTAGACCCGAACTCGATCATCTTTATTCCCGTTAAATTAATATTTTGGCAATAATCAATAATTATTAAGTTATAATTATTTACTTATATATTTACGGGCGATAATTTAGTTAAAGTAATTAAATAATTTAGCAGATGTTGATTAAATTTAATTGAACGTTGACGTGAATAATGGTAACGGACTTAGTGTGGCGGAATGCGGAAACTAACAAATTGTGAATCGATGTTAGAAGAATCGGAGCGAGAACTTTGAGTATTTAAATGGATAGATAATGAAAGACGACATAAGAGAATTTCGAACTAGAGAGTTTAAGATAACGAATGAGTTGATAAGGTTAGAGTTATTATGGATTTCCGAGTAGTATTACGAGTGAGATGGTTCTAAAAGATGATAAATTGTGGAACAGGGTAATCGGATCTTTGACTGGCAAGATCGCGAGAACGTTGAGACCAGTACGGATAAGGTGAGTTCGTAGGACTCACTTAGCTACCTTTCTATACTGAGTGTGCACTAGAGTAATGTGTGTTATGCTTGTGAAATAAAATGAACGAACTAGATCACCGTATATTATTTCTTAAGAGAGGCACAAGTGTATGATAACGTGCCGTAACCGTCGGTCCGGGCCGATGGTGCCGGAGGATTGCCCCGCGACCAGTCCAATAGTGTATACGGGGGAGATGCATCAAAACCAGTCCTACTGGTAAACGGGGACGGGGGCAAGAGTCGGGAGACTCTTGTGTTACAAGTTAAGTTGGAAAATAGAATGACTCGATTCACGTAATGAAAGATAATAAACCGGGACATTGTGTGTTGCATGCTGATTGATTTACAGTACTTCATTATGTGTGTGTGTGTGCTTTAGTAACCTTAGTATTATTAATTGTAGCTAACGGTTTTACCGTGTTTTTAGGTATTTGCAGGATAGATCTCTACCGAGAAATCGGGAGTGGAGTGGCCAGCCGGGATTCCGTACTAGGAGTTTGGGTGTCGGGTTGATATATATTATGTTTATGCATTTTATTACAGTAGAGTTATTTAATTACCAGTTGGCTGATGTACGAGTCAGAGTCTGTCTGAGTTGAATACTTATTTGTGAAATGATTTGATTTCAAATATTTGTGTCTTGTTGCAAGATCCGACGTTATTGACGTCAACCTAATGCCAGGACCCACTGTGAGGTCCTAGCCAGTAACGCTCTGGATTCTCAAAATTTGGGGTGTTACAGTTTTGGTCGTTAAATTCTATTAGGGGTAATACCAAGCGTTAAAATATATTATTCATTTCGTTAACAATTAGTATATCAGGTGTTGAACATTGATTTACCGTATAAATTTATTAAACACTTAATATTATCAGAATTCTATTAGGAAAAATATAATATTTTGATTTGTTATTACCATAAACAAAGTTAAATCCTAGACGTTAATCTATATTAATCGAACGGCTATTTTAAGTCCCTACTCCGTATTCTATGAGAGATCCCTACTCCCTACTCGACCCGGTCCGTGTATATCGGAGTTTAACATGGTATCAAAGCGGTTAACCTCTGTTAAGCTTCGGGACATTCCGAGCCAAGTTTATAAGGTTGGTGAATTACTAATCATATTGTCAATTTTTTTTTTGGATGGAACATCATCGGGTTTATGACGTTATGACGTGTAGACACAATCTTTTGGGTTCAATTAGGTTAATGGATATTAAAATAATTACTTAAAATTAGATTAAGGATCCGTTGATAAGAAATGTAGGTTTTTGAGAAGATTAATCTAGATGGAAGTTATAAGAGATTAATCTCCAATAATCTTGGGTGAGAAGGGTTATTTTTATTATAAGAAGTTATTTTCACTAATATAAGCTATTTTAATAATTTTATCTATGCTCTTCATCTCTTTCAATATAATCTAAAATAATCCTCAATAATCTCATACCAAACACATCTTAGCTGTTTGCTTATTTTTAGTAAAATTAATTTATAAATTAATTAATGGTGAGGGACATAGTTTGTATTCTAGTAAAAAAAAAAAGCCCTTTTACACCCAATTTTCACATTTTTATTGTACACCCAAAATATGAAACTAATTAAAATTCAATTTCAGTTTCACACTCAAATACGAAAATAAATAAACGCTAATTTCCCTCCTCGGATATGGAATTAGATGTATGATTAAATAATACTCCCATGCATAAACCTATAATAATCAATGAGAATTAAGTTGACAATTTACTCAGAAATTAATTTTTTTTTGAATTAATCAGGAAAAAAAATTGATTTTTACAAAAATTCCAGAAAAGGTTTTTTTTAAAAAAAAATCGATTTTTCAGTTTTTTTATTCGTTTTGAATTTTTTTTGAATAACTCAGGAAAAAATAATTGATTTTTAAAAAAAACGTTTTTAAAAAACTTTGGAAATTTTTTTGAATTTTTTAGACTTTATTTTTTTTAATAAAAAAAACCAGTTTGGTTTGGTCTTCATATTTAATTTATTGAACAGGTTCATGATTTAAAAGGATTAATATTTTAAATAATGAAAAGTGGACCCCCTATGACAATAAAATTGACGGAATAGAGGGACGGGTAGTATTTTGATAACAAAATACATCTAATGGGTGTTTTTATGCAATAAACCATTTAACGGACGATTAGTTGCGGAATTGATACACAAAGAACGTTCTAGGCATTTGTGGAGTATGAATAATATACATGTAGCGAAATTGATTCATATACACCAAATATCTCTCTACACTCAAAGAATTCAAGGTTAAGACGGAAGTAATTGAAGTTCGAGAGTGAAGTGAAAAACATCGAGGAACATGTAAAAGTGATCGACAAGCACAGTGATCGACCGACTATAGATCCTCTCTTCTACACTTGACCTCCAAATAACCTCCCGTCGAAGTGATAATGCCTTGGAGGAAGTAAAAAATGTCTAACCAATGCACAATGATGCATTATGATGGTATAATGTATTGCAGGCCAAACCAAATGGGCGAGAGTTGATATTAATAAGCATCTTTAGTAACATATGCAGTATAATTAAGAATGTAATGTAGCTCATACAAAAGCTTAAGTTCATTTTTATTTGTCCTCCAATATTATGATTATGGTAAGGTTTGACTAGCTTTTGATTGCCTCAAATATCATAGAGGTACGTTTTGAATAGCTTCATATGTTGAGCCTGCAAAGTAATGGCTAATGATAAGTAGCCATTTTTGTTTGGGTCCAGCAAAATATACGACAAGCCTTCAAACGAAGTACCGCCGGGTCCTACGTAGATAGACCGGCCCCACCCGAAGTCGACGTCATACATCGGAAGCCTAGTCCAGCTGGTGATCGCCAGATTGGGGCTCCGAAAGGTGTGGGCTCCACGAACAAGGACGGACAAATTCGGGTGGAGCTCAAGGTAATCAACCGCGGACCTTAAATACTCGTTATCCATTCTCGAGATGGCGTCTCTAATCCGACTAGTCGCGGACCAAGATGGCTCGGACATGAGGTCTCCAACTAACTCCACAGGAGTAATCGTGAATATGGCATTCCCGAAATACTCTAGTGGTAGAGCCGGTTGCAACCTAGACCTTGCGTCGATTGTGACGTAAAGTTTCGTCTCTTGAGTGTCAAGTAAGCCTCGTGCCTTGCAGACGCATCGCCATATGTGGCCGGCTAACACCTCGTAGGTGCTATAGGTTGTTGTGTTTCCGTCATTGTTGTACTTTGCCTTTAGATTTTGGACTTGTTGACGAGTAATTTTGAAGATGTTTGATGTTTTCGGGGTTTGATGGATCGAGTGTTATGAGTTCCGGAAAAGGCTGGTACTCGATGTGGGAGAAGTTGGGATGTAGTGGGTCCCTGGCTTGAAGGAGTGTTCGGTCTATGAATGGCGGGATGGTAAGGTTGAGTCCTCGAGCCATGTCTGCCCAACTTTGTGAGAAGTGAACGCCGGAACAACTGTCTGCGAGAAGATGTTGCATTCCTACACCAAGTGAAACTCCTCCGCATTTGAAATACGTGAGCTGCATGCAAGTTAATCAAGAGAAGTCGACGTACAATTAAGTTTTTAACCTAAGAAGGATTGTTTGTCTCGAATAGCTTCATTGATGAAAATTACATGAGTCAATCTTCAAATTGATTATGTAAGTGATATGAGTGACCCTACTTAGAACTCGCTCAAGCTCGTTAAGTTATCAAACAAGTCGAATATAAACACATTTTTATGATCGACTCAATTATAAACAAGTATAACATTAGCATACGGAAGTTCTGCTCGAAAGATATAAATATTCCTGGATTTACTGAATAAGTTGGCTAAACACATTTTTAAATTCGACTCAATTTTAAACAAGTGAATCTGTAGCATACGTTTAAGACATGAATTTACTAAACAAGTCAGTTTTACACATTTTAAGTTCCGACTAACTTCTAAACAAGCAAAACGTTAGTATACAGAAGTCTTGAAAGATAATTCCTAGGTTTTCGAACAAGTTGACTATGAACACATTTTTAATTTCAGCTTAATTCTAAACACTAAATACTGACTTACATAATGACATGCAAAGTTTTACTCATGGATTTACTAAACAAGTCTATTATAAACGCATTTTTAAGTTTGACTCAGTCAAAACAAGTGGAACATTAATATATTGAATTTCTACTCGAAAGATAGAATATACCTAAAGTATAAACAAGTTGACTATAAACACATTTTAAAGATTGATTAAAATACAGATTCGACTCGATTCTAAACAATCTAAACAATTATGTAGCAAATTTATGCTCGAATGGTAAAAACATACTTGGAGAAGCAATAGAGGATAGGATGAAATCCCAGTTGAATAATAGACGGTGGGGATCAACCTCCTAAGCTCTAACGTAGGAGCAAAGTATCCAAAGTCATCAACAACCGACGTCGTTTCAGCCTCGACGAACAACACCCCTTCACCATTGCAATCGATCTCGATTCTTCCCTCGGAGTCCATTCTCAGCCGCCTGGCCATGGGGTAGAACGGGACCAAAGCCTGGCTCAGAGCCTCCTTCATCCGGTTCGGATCAAAGAAATCGGGTGACCCGTTTGGCCTGTAAAAGAAATCACTAGGAGTATGAAACCTTGTTACTACCAAATCGACATTGGAGTTCCACAAGCTCCTCTTTGGTGTCTCCTCAGCTGACCGTCTTCTTCACCTTTATCTCCATTTTTGGACCCTTCATGTTTCTCAAATCACAACAATGTCAACCAGTTAATGTTATTTAAGCAAATTGAGGACATGTCCCGTACGTATGTCGTCGAGATTTATGTTTTCTACTTTAAGTTTTTGGGTGATTTTACTTTTTTAGTTGTTTGATTAGTTTATTCAAAAATTTTATAACATTTTAAAGCTTATAAAAAGTCTAATTAATAATAGTAGCGTAGATTTTTATGATACATGATTTCATTCATGTATCATGACAAATATGAGAATTGTTTTTATTTTTATAATGTAAGCAGTCATTAACTTCTTCAAACTTATTTTCAATAATGTTTTAAATATAATAAACTTTTTTTTGCATGGTCATGTCACTGCCAAAATTTGGCGTTGAAACCTAAAACAATAATATTAAAAAGATTAGTTGAAAAATAAGCGTCGGCGTCTAACAATGCGAAAATTTGGCGTCGAAACCTAAATTAGCCTACATATTACCGACATTTAGTGTTTCAGCCAAATTTTCTTATATTATTAAATTATTATTTATTTAAATTATATATTTTAAAATTAATTTCTAAACTGATTTTCTAAATTGATAAAATAAACTTTTTTAGTTAAAAAAATTTGTTAAGATAAAGATTCTAGAATTTTTTACGTAGGATTTAAATTCACAAATAGCTTTCCCTTTTTCTTAAATTATATAATTTACATAGTATTTTATTTATTTTTATAGTTTTATAATTATTTATAATATTTATATTTAAATTTTCTTGTTTTAAAGATAATATTTTATTTTATTTTTATAATTTTAAACTACTTGAATTTTCTACTTTTGTTAGTTTTTTATAATTTTATTTTATTTGAAATTGTAATCGTCACGCGGATTAGAGGTAAGTTTTAGACATAATATGGTGTAATTTTTGTGCTATTATATAACGATATAATATATATATATATATATATATATATATATATATATATATAATATGTGAGTATAACTTTGTGTACGATTGTTTTACCTCTCAAGTCGGTGCTATAATCACAACATATACTTTTTATCACATGTGATATTCATTCCCTTTCAAAAGTTAGAGTATAACTATCTAGACCAACTTTTAGTCACGGACAACTTTATGTGGCAATTTCAAGAGTTACAAGTGAGATGATTCGAGAATCATGATACGTGATCCTACAAGCAAGTCAGAAAATACTACAAATAATGTTCTATTTAATGAAATATTTTATAATATAATATAATGTGGTTATACTATTATTTTATTATTTATTTTAAATTTTAACTCTTATTATCAATATACATAATATAAAAATAGTTTAAAAATATACATTTTTTATAAATACCCGTACACGACACGGATACTAAACTAATTTAAGGTAAACTATTATACCAAACATCATAACCTTTTTTTTAAACTCCAAAAGTTTACACAAATTTACACAGTAATCTTTCCCACACAAATCATAATGCCTTGTTCAATAGAGACTATTCACTAGATTTGTTTAGAAAGTTATCAAAATTCGCTCAATAATCAAATATTGTTTTAAATTTATCTTTACCCTCTACTAATATGCTATATTAATAATATTTATATTTTATTAATATCCGCATTTTTTGTTGATTGTTTTTAATGTTATCAATTTTTGTAGATATTATTAAATAACAAAATAAATTAAATTTATTAACTCATTGAAATAATAATTTTGATAGACACTAAAACATCTTATTATTTATAATAGATTGAAAACGCTATAATAAAAACTTATAAAACTTATTCACAAAAACTAAACTACCCAAAAGTTATGTTTAACAAACACATCCAAATTAGTTTTGAAGTATCATCGATGAGAGTAAATCCAATATAAAATTAAAAAGCACACCTGTTCTTTGTTTGATGCACAAAGGTCGGAGTTGTTCAGGAGTTGGGCTCTTGCATACATCTTTGTTCCATATTTATTACTCTACGACAATTTATTAGTAATCCTATGATAATACAGCCGCAAGAATTTTATTTTGAATTATTCGTGTGTGCGTCTAAATTTTTTTTTTTTTTGGTAGGGAAGAGCCGAAGCTCTAAACAAAATGAAATAAAACACTTATAATCTAACTAGACGTGGAAAACTAGTCCCACGGTAGTCATCTGAAACTAATAAACTAGAACAAATAGACGCAACATTTAAGAAATGACATCCTAAGCTAAGCAAGAAGACAAAGTTAGCTAGCGAGTTTACTAGCAACCCGATTTGTTTCTCTGTAAATATAACTGCATCGTAAAGACTAATTTCGTGTAATGAAGCCTTGATACAATAATCTAAGCTGAAAAGAGGGTCTCTCGCATCCACACCCTGCTAAACTAGTTCGCATGTAGTTTAGGAGTCCGTCTCCACAAGCACTTGACGGAATCCAACCTCCCAAGCCAACCTCAAGCCTTTAGCTATTCCCATAGTTCCGCAGCTGGTGCCGAGGCTACACCTAGGTTAGCTGCAAAACCCGAGATCCACACACCATACTCATCCCGGATACATCTTCCAGCTCCCGTAACTCCAAGATTACCCTTGCTAGCTCCATCTGTATTTAACTTCACCCACCCCCGCTCAGGAGGCTTCCAATGACCCTGTATCTCTTGCCACATCCCAACATTCGACCGGAGCGGCTTCGTAAGAGAGTCCATATGAACACATTCTCTATACCTAAGCCAAATGAACCCAACCCTATCATTTATCCTACCATCTCTCCTAAAAATCCTGGCATTTTGTCCACGTCCAACTCAGCCATAAAGTTAACATGAATAAAATGTTTCAAGAGACAATAACATCATTAGGTCACTATTTGGAACCAAATTCCTCCATACACTCCTCATAAACGTATTGTCACGGAAGATATGTAGAAGGGACTCACCAATACCTGGACATAATCCGCAGTCCTACTCAGTAGTCATGTGTCTATGTTCTCTCTCGACATTGGTGAGCAGCCTACTCCAACAAACCGTCCACATGAAAAGACGTACACGCTCTAGCACACTTCCCTTCCATACACGATTCAACAACCCCAAACGAACACCAGGTGCAGGCCTGTCCCGTTGGATATAGACAAGTGTAGATGAAACCGAGAAAATATCGTTTTTTGACAAGCCCCAACGAGCTACGTCGCCTTTGGAATCGGCACCAACAGTTGGGTATGCCATCAATCTTAGGAAGGTGGAGTTGTTGATCATAGTTGACAGATAGTCCCACTTCCAACCTGTGTGTATATCATACATATCCGCCACACGCAACACTTTATCCGCCGACAAAAGAGGTACGATAGAAGTAATTCCTAAAGCATCGTTACCCAACCATTTATCCTGCCAGAAATACACCGACCTATCATCCCTAATATTCCATGCAATATTGGGAGCAATCACCTCGTTATATCCCCTAACAATGCTTCTCCAGAATAACGAGATGCCTTGTCTACATACAATATTTCTTGGCCAGTCACGCCCTACTAACCGGTATTTGTGTCTACAAACAGCCGCCCACATGGACTCTCCTTCCGCAAATAATCGCCATCCAAGTTTTTCTTACAAGTGCAAGGTTAGTCTCTCTAAATTTCCGAAGTCCGAGACCACCTTTACCTTAGGAAGACAAAGGTGATCCCAATTAATCAAATGAATCTTCCTACTACCATTGTCACTTCCACATACAAAATCCCTGTTTATCCTATCCAATTTCTTGCAAATAGACTCAAGATTAGGTGATGTATTACATGAGACGGTATAGATGCCAACACAAACTTCACTAATGTTACCCTTTCTGCCATACTAAGAGAGTGCCTCTTCCATCAAGCGCGCTAAGCGACAAATGATTTTCTCCAATAGGGGATTAAACAACTCCCTTGAAGGCTTCGCGTGCACAATAGTTATCCCAAGATATAAGCCCAGATTACGGGTACTCGGGATACCACTTAACCTACTCAGTTGTTTCTCAAGCTCCCCTTTTAAATTATGAGAGACAAAGAGTTTAGACTTAAGATACTGACCTTAAGTCCAGAAGCTCCACAAAACCTCTCCATAATATTTTGTATAACCCGCAATTATCTCATCGAAGCCTTTGTAAAGAAGAGTATGTCATCCGCAAAGAAAAGATGTGAAATGACATGTCCCCCACTTGATAGATTCATTGGTTTCCATTCTAAATCCGCAACAACTTTCTCAATAAGATATCATAACTATTTACGATATAAAGCATACAAATAAGGATAGATCGGGTCTCCTTGTCTAATCCCACGAGTCATGGCAAAGGAGGTCGTTCTTTCATCATACCAAAGTACATTCATACTTCCCGAGGTAACACCCCTCATGATTTGGTTCATTCATACCTCCGGAATACCAGCATCAATAATGGTTTCTTCAATGAAGTCCCATCTCAATCTATCGTACGCTTTTTTCAAATCTAGCTTCAACACCATCCACCCTTTTCTCCCTTCTTGGATTTCATACTGCGAATAATTTCCTATACCACAACAATATTATCAGACATAAATCGATTAAGAATGAAACTACTTTGCATCGGGCGCAAAGAGTTTCCAATGAGCACGACCAAATGAATTCAGGCGCAGAGAATTTTCCAATGAGCACGACCAAATGAAATATACTTGTATTTGTTAATACTTTTTTCAAAAACAAACTTTATAACTCGAATCTTTTATATCCGTATTATAGTCTAATTCTTCATTTTTAATCCGGAGTATATCCCCGTTTTATTGTAGTGGTGATAACATTGCAACGACAAAAAAACCTTTGTGTCGTCATACGACTTATACCATGTGACAACACTTGTGCTGTTACCGTAGCAGTTTGTCAATAATTCATTTGCAAAAATAAAATAAAACTATTAACCAGTATATTAAACGCATTATGCCTACCAGAGATAATTGTATACCATGTGATGGTGCTCATGACGTTCAAAAATAACTTTTGCGACGGATCCTGCATATGCGATAGCACAATGGCGTCGCAAACAAATATAATCAGTTTGTTAATAATCCCTTTATAAAAAAAAATTATTAAGCGGTCTATTACATGCAGTAGGCTTACTAGATGAAGTGAACTAACTAGCCAGTTCTTATATGAACTCCCAGTGATCACATATGATCAATGACTACTAATAATTCTATTAAACTAACAAATTTTCTATTTGTTTAGTCAGGGGATATACTTATATATTATTAAATATCAATTTGCAGCGTTACGTGAACCAACAGTAGTCTTTCCTAACATATTGACCAAATAATATATATAAAATAAAACGCATTATTATAGTGAAATGTCTCCTTCCCTTTACAATTTACGTCATAAATTTAAGACTTGGATTTTATTTGTTTTTCCACGAAATGGAACCAATATATTTTATTAGATTAGTTATTGTCTTACATGAAGAGGTAATACGGGAAAAACAATAAGGGCATGTTTGGTATTAGATATTAAGATATGCGTATCAAGATATCAAAATATGGGTATTGATATCTAATAACTTTGTTTCGGAGAGAAAGAATAGAAGAGGGAGGAGCAGTTTTAGATATGTGATACCTCCATTTTTTGAGTATATCAAAATAAGAGAAAATGTATAGGGAGTATATCAAGATATCAGATTGATATCTATATACTTGTATGCCAAACACATGTATGAGTATTTTTATGTCGATACCCATATCTGATCTCTAGATATGAATACCAAACATGTCCTAAGTTATGCGGTAAAAAAACATCAATTAAAGTAAGAAATAATTTTACGTCAGACAAAAAGGTAATATGATAGGTACCCCTACATCACAATGTGCGAGAACAAAATTAGATTTCGTAGAAATTTACTTAAAAGAAAATCGAGATTGTTTTGCTTGAAAACAAATACCACAAGGTAAGTGCTTTTGCTTATTGAAATGAAATCTAGTAACAGTAGGAATGGAAATGATAGATTGATAAGTTGAATGTCCAAGACGCATGTGTCAAAGGGCGGAAAGAGAAACAATGTTGGTTGTAGCTAGGGTAAAGTTGGGGCGGTGGATGGGTAGGTGAAGGGGCAAGGGTAGAGGTAGGGGAGAAAATCCAGTTTATCTAATAAACATTATTACAAGGTTCACTCACTACAATCAGAATCCACGAAGAACGGTCCTACATGACACATAAACGATTACTAACGGTAATAACGCAATTAGAGAAGTGGAGAAACAATATGCATACATTATGTTGCATTGTAAACCTGGAAAAAAGAAGAAGAAAACATTAGATAGGGTATAAAGTATTAGATAAAGAAACATATTCGGTATGTAAAGCGGTGGATATCTTATTGTTGAGTAACATAATTTTATAAGAATACACAGATTTAATATTAAATAAATAATATTTATAAAAAAGAAGCTTGACAAGGCTTATTTCCTAAGGTCGTTATTATAAGCTTATCAAGTTAAATCCGAACTTAATACTAACCAATGTATAGTGATTAAGTAAGGGTCGAACCCAAGGGAGTTGAACAAGTTTCTATTCAATTTTAGTTATTGATTTGGTAACAAAGAGGGGGGGGGGGGGATTTGGATTGTTTAAAACAAGACAAAGACAATTATAATGTTGGTGAAAAACAAGATTGATTTAAGAACTACACTAGGTAGGATCTTAGCATACATATAAATTGGTTGGTTCTTTTTAGAAGTATTCAATATTTGTTCTCATCTTGATCGTATTTATGCATTAAGCCAACCGGCATTAACACAACTTAACTAGTTTATTAATCCGTAAACCTACAAGATTAAACCACTAATTAGCATTCTACCAAAGATAAAGAGATACATAAAAGATAAACAACCCGTTAATCTTATTATGTAGTTAAATTCCTTTCCCTTAAATAATCACAACCAGCTTTTACCTAAGGGTTTGCTACTAGATTAAGGACCCGAACCCGGAATCAATTAATCCTAGCCTTTTGCATGCAATTATACAACTTAGGTGATCAAACTAAGTAGAAAATAAACATGCAAACTAAGTTAAATACAAGGAATATAACACAAAATATATTGAATAAAACTTCTATTTAAAAAGAACTTACAACCACTTTATAATGCAGCTTCAATCCACCCAATGTAGCCAAGGGACTTTAGAAACTCATTACAAAGAACACTATGAATATAGAGGTTTTTGTGTGGAAAATGATATATGAAAATGAGATATGAAAATGAGATGAAAATAACCTAAGCCAAGGGCTCTATTTATACTACAAAATGCATTAAAAAGGAGTAAAGAGGCTGTGCTAACAGCCACCATTAAGGGTGAATTAAAGTGGTTGCAAACAACCACAATAATGTCCTTAAAGTCGTCGAAAACAACCGAGTAAAAGCCTCTGACGCTAACCCGCACCCGCGGCCAAGGGAGCCGCGGGGGCGGTTTAGGCAAAAACGTTCCAACTTCTTCTAGGCCGCAGGGGCGGCTCGTCATACCCGCGGGGGCGGGTTCTTGAATGCTCTTGAAACGGCTGACTCCTCAGCTTCGTAACGCTTCTGGTGAAGATCCGCAGGGGCGGCCCAGAGTCACCGCGGGGGCGGTGACACTGGATCTTCGGCTTCACAAGGCCGCTGGCATGGCCGCAGGCAAGGGCGCTGGGGCGCCGTCTTCGCTTCGTCAGGCTGGGTCACCGCAGGGTCGGACAGGGTTGGCCGCGGGGGCGGTGACATGTCTCTTCATGGCCGCGGGCGAAGACGCTGGCTGCGGCTCTCGGTGGTGGTCTTCATGGTTGTCACCGCAGGGGCGGACTGGAGAGTCCGCGGGGGCGGTGACAGGCTTGTCTTGGCCGCGGGCGTTGACGCAGGCAGCGGCACTCATTTGTGTTGTCACCGCGGGGGCGGTGACTGGTTGTCTTCGGTCGCTGGTGAAGCCGCTGGCTGCGGCGCTGGAAATGAGTGTCACCGCGGGGGCGGTGACACTGATCCGCGGGGGCGGTGTGCACCAGAATCTGATCTTCGACGATTTTCTTCAACTCCTAAATGTTGCTAATACCTTCTTTTGCTTCAATTTTGAATCTTTTATCTGGATCACAGTATTAGCAATATAAACTGACTCAAAAACATAAAAACGACTCTAAAAGCTACCTAAAATGATAGTGATTCCATCACCTATCAAAGCTCCAGAATTAAAGATCCAAGACGGTATAAGTTTACATGATTGATTATCATGGGACCATAATTAAATGAAATTATTAAATTTATCGAAGATGGCAAACCATTGATCCTCGGACACCGTCGGGCAAAGATATTTTTGATCGGCGGCAATAAGTGGATTTGGAGTGTTTACCGAGACATAATTGGCGAGGGACAAATGAGCATCAATTTTGTGATAATCGGAAATTTCTATGTTGATACCGGTAACGTTAACGGATTTTTTATTGAACACAACCGCAAATACCGGTAACGTTACCGGAAATTTCTATTCCGATACCGTTTTAGTCACTTTTCGGAATTTTTGAAAAGTTATGGGAGTTTTGGTAACTTCTGTAAAAGTTAGGATTTCTCAATCTTTCGCTCGGAAAACTTACTCACTAGTCTAGGAGCCTGCTAGAACTGTTGTAAGCTTTAGAATGATGGATCTAAGACGTTTTTTCTTGATCAGTTAGTTGATAATTGTAACACCCCGAATCCGTAGGACTCTAGGCGCTACTGGGCTAGGATCTCACAATGGATCCTGATCCTAGCCTGACAACAACTTCACTGAATCTTACAACAAGGCACCAATAGATTAAAACAAAACATAAAAACTGATATATATACATATATATATATATATATATATATATATATATATATATATATATACATGTCAAAAGGATGATACAGAGTACTGCTAAGTACAAAGTCAAACTGAAATCCGTACAATAATGATAAACCCCAACCCCACGAATACCCCCAATGTACGGAACCCTCAGCAGATCACCCCTCTAGATCACTCTGCACCTCTCCTAACCTGCAAATGATCTACAACACGGTATAAAACCGTTAGCTAACTATAACATATATAAGAAGATGCTAGAGCACAAACACATGTCAATAATATTAACACATCCTCATGATATCACACATTTACCCGGTTTATTATCTTTAATAGGTCCAACACTCAATCGTATAATAAATGTATATGAATATACGTGACACGAGGAATGTATATATAACCCTCGCCTCTGCGTGCAATAGCTAGCTGGAGTAGTATCAGCGCACTTTCCCGTATACCATATGGAGTGGTAGGTGCCCTTCCCGTATACCAGAACTAACTAGCTTACAGAGAACTTCCCAGACTCCACTACGGGATGAAAGGTAAGTTGTCACAGCCACTACAATGGGCGGTCAAGATAACATAGGTCGGTGACCATAATAACACATGCTATAAAGCACATAACACACACCACTCAAGCATACATCCAATATAAGGATAGTAGCTAAGTAAGTCCTATGGAATTACCTCGATCTCAGAAGTAACTCGCTATGAACAACTCTCAGAAACGTCCACTCCAAACTGGAGGACAACACAGCCTATACAAGGCACACATACATATATATCACAATCCTATCACACAAAGGGGTCACACCTAGACCCAAGGGATCCATAAGGGATCATATCCAACTCGAAACCTCAAGGCCGTAACCGGCATATCTATATCATACTCGTCATAAACCGATACCTAGCATGGTACTAAGTTCCTCATACTAGAAAGAAAGGAACTACCTAACTATAGGTTGTCCCGGGACAAGACGCACCTGCGTGAACGGAGGACGCAGGGGCGGAACGCAGGAAACCGCGGGTGCGGTGGCACTCAACTGCGGGGGCGGTGACAAGGGTCGCTTGCAACGCAGGCACAGCGCGGGCGCTGCGGCACAAGGTCCGCAGGGGCGGGAACTTCTGGCCGCGGGGGCGGCGACAGTGCAGAACAAGATCTCGTGATTCTTCTTCGGCTCTTCACGTGATCAAATCACGTCCTTACCATTCCAAATCCACACACCATATGCACATACACATACCAACCATCAATACCCTTAGCATACATCTAATCCGAAGCTAGAAAGATTGAATCAAAGAAGAAGAGAAGGAGAAGAAGCAAGCACTCACCACTACTGAAGATCCTAGGCTGCAGGGAGGATCAACACACAACAAAGCTGGCTTCCAAGCACAACCACAACAACCACTAGCATCAACCTCAACAAGGCCACACAAAACCTCTTGGAACCAAGGAAAAACCAAGATTAAGATCAAGGGAGGAAAGGGGAGAAGAAGCACGTAGGTTTAGCTGGGAAGGAAAAGGAACACTTGCTCATGAGGCCAAAGAATAAGCTTAAGGAAGAAGAAACAAAAGGTAAAGCACGGGTCAAGAGGTCAACAAAGCCGGCTGCAGCCGCCGGAAACCGCAGGGGCGGTCCCATGAGCCGCAGGGGTGGCGGTCATGCCCGCGGGTGCGGAAAGGCCAATCTCGGCTATGGTCTGATCTCGGTCCGAAAGAATAGGGGTCTCACATCTCACCCCCCTAAAAACAAGTTTCGTCCCGAAACTTGCAAGGTCCTGAAACCACTCGAACTCAAAAGCCGAGGTAAACTCTCTATAACCTCAAACTTAAGCATGGAGAAAATCATCAACTCCAACAACAAAACACTATCCAGGGCCTAGAGGAAAACCATCTTTAGCCAAACTATAAACATATCACAAGGCATAGAGGAAGCACATCTCTAGCCGTATCATAACCATAACAGAAAGGCATGGAGGAAGAACATCTGCAGCACTACTATGTCCATCAAAATAGCATGGAGGAAAGAACCATCTCCAACTAAACCTATCATATCACAATAACATGGAGGAAAGAACCATCTCCAGCTATAAACGAGAATCATACTAGCACAACAAGATCTAATAAGATCATAATCATATCAAAGCTAGCATGAAATAAACACATCATAGCATATAAGCATATAAGCAGATAAGACTCACCAAGCTAGTACCAAGATCTACTCGGTGATCCTACTGGTGCACCTATCTCAGCATAGAACTCTGGATAATTCCTCTGGATACTATCCTCAGTCTCCCATGTAGCCTCCTCGGGTCCTCGTCTCGACCACTGTATCCTCAACATAGGAATGTCCTTCGAACGCAGACGTCTCATACCTCGCTCTAGGACTGCAATAGGATGCTCAGCAAACGTGTGGTCCGGCTCAACCACCAAATCATCATAACTCACAATGTGCCTCGGATATGGTATGTACTCCCTCAGCTGAGACACGTGAAACACAGGGTGAACACCCTCTAATCTCGGAGGCAAGACTAATCTGTAAGCTGCGCTCCCAACCCGATCCAGAATCTCGAACGGTCCGACATATCGGGGACTCAACTTCCCCTAAATGCCAAAACGCCTAACACCTCGTGTCGAGGACACTCTCAGCCACACATGGGCTCCAACCCTGAACTCTAGAGGTCTACGCCACCTGTCAGTATAAGACTTCTGACGGCTCTGTGCAGTCAGCATACGCTCTCTAATCAATGCTACTCGAGCCATATCATCCTGAATCTGATAAGGTGATAAACCACTGACACTGCTTTGCTCATCCCAACATAACGGGATACGACATCTCTGTCCATACAATGCCTCATATGGGGCCATCCCAATAGATGCATGCCAGTTGTTGTTGTAGGAGAACTCAACAAGTGGGAGATGATCCGTCCACACTTGCCCCCAATCCAACACACAAGCTAGCAGCGTATCCTCCAGCGTCTGAATGGTCCTCTCTGACTGACCATCTGTCTGAGGATGGAACGCAGTCGTGAAGTGCAAACTCGTCCCCAGGGCAGTCTGAACCTGCTACCAGAATCTCGAGGTAAATCGTCCATCTCTGTAAGAAACGATCGTCCTCGGTACACCATGGAGTCTCACTATCTGCCTAGTGTACTCCTCATCTAAGCTGCTCACCGACCACGTCTCCCTAATAGGAATGAAATGTGCCGTCTTCGTCAATCTGTCTACTATGACCCAGATGGCATCAAAACTCCGGCTCAGCCTCAGTCCGGTCACAAAGTCCATGGTGACGTCCTCCCACTTCCTCTGTGGAACAGGAAGTGGATGGAGCTCATCTCCAGGTCTGAAATGCTTGATCTTGACCTGCTGGCAGGTCGCACACTGTGCCACAAATCTGGCCACATCGGGCTTCAGCCCTCCCCACCAATATATACGTCTCAAGTCCTGATACATCTTACTCGTACCTGGATGTACAGATTAAGGTGTACAGTGAGCCTCCTATAAAATCCTCTACCTCAACTTTGTATCAGCAGGTACACAGACGCGACCGCGGCACCTCAAAACTCCATCTGCTCCAAGCAGGAACTATGGTGCCTCATCCCGAGACATCCTATCTCTGATCCTCTCTAAAGTCGGGCAAGTCTCCTGTTTCTGTCGGATCTCATCCAACAGATCAGGAAGGACCTCTAAAGTACGCAGTTGGGCATCCTCATCAGGAAACTGGATGTCCAACTCTAACCAGATCAGATCTCTCTGCAACTGATGCTGAACTGTCAATCTAGCAATCGCCTGCTCTCGAGGCGTCTTCCTGCTCAAGGCATCGACGACAACATTCGCCTTCCCTGGATAGTACAGATTCTCCAGATCAAAATCCTTGATCAGCTCGAGCCACCTACGCTGGCGGTTATTCAATTCCCGCTGCGTGAAAATGTACTTCAGACTCTCATGGTCTGTGAAGATCTGACACGTAGCACCGTACAGGTAATCTCTCCAGATCTTTAGTGCATGAACTACCATGGCCAACTCCAGATCATGAGTCGGGTAGTCTCCTCATACGTCTTCAACTGTCGAGACGCATAAGCAATAACTCTGCCTCGCTGCATCAAAACACATCCCAAGCCTAGTTTGGATGCATCACTGTAAACCACAAAATCCTCAGTACCCTCTGGCTGTGCCAAAATAGAAGCAGAAGTCAAACGCCTTTTCAACTCCTCGAAACTCTACCTGCACTGATCAAACCACACAAATCTGGAGTCTTCCTCAGCAAACTCGTCAGTGGACGGGCAATCACAGAAAATCCCTCCACAAAGCGTCTGTAATAACCGGCTAGGCCAAGGAAACTACGTACTTCCTTGACGTTCGTCGGTGTCGTCCATGCTGCTACTGCCTCAATCTTCGCTGGATCCACCTTGATCCCCTCAGCTGAAACCACATGACCCAGGAATGCTACCTCTAGCATCCAGAACTCACACTGCGAGAGTATACCAGAATGTCATCAATAAAAACCACCACAAACTGATCTAGGAAGTCGATGAAGATACTGTTCATCAACTCCATAAAGAGGGTTGGGGCATTCGTAAGCCCAAATGGCATCACTACAAACTCGTAGTGGCCATATCTGGTCCGGAATGCTGTCCTGTGCACATCCTGCTCCCTCACCCTCAGCTGGTGATACCCGGAACGCAGGTCAATCCTGTAGAACACGGTCGCTCCCTGTAGCTGATTTAACAAATCATCAATGCGCGGCAGTGGATACTTGTTCTTGATGGTCACCTTGTTCAGCTCTCTGTAATCTATGCATAACCTCAGTGATCCATCCTTCTTCTGTACGAAGAGGACAGGTGCTCCCCATGGGGACACGCTAGGGCGAATGAAGCCCTTCTCAGCCAACTCCTCGAGTTGCTTCTTCAGCTCAAAAGTCTCGACAGGCGCCATCCAGTATGGGGCCTTCGAGATGGGTCTCGTACCAGGCTCTAACTCGATACTGAAATCCACACTCCTCTGAGGCGGCAAACTGGACGGCTCAGCAAAAACATCAGTAAACTCACAAACAACTGGAATATCCTCTAACGCTGGACTCCCCCCCTCCTTCATGGCATAACACTAGAAGGCCTCACTCGGTAGAGAGGGTAACATTCCTCCTACCTACATCTAGGACTGCAGAATGTCTATCCATCTAGTCCATACCCAGAATGACTTCTTCATGCTCTAACGGCATGACAAAGAAGTCAACTAGTAACACACGGGTCCCTAGAGAAATGGGACAACTGTGAATCTCACGGGTACCTCTGACCCTACCACCATTGGGTAACCCTATAATAAAGGGCATCCCCACAACTGTATCTAAACCAAGACGCTCTACACTGGCATCAGAAATAAAAAAGTGCGTAACACTAGTATCAAATAAAACTCTAACAGGTAAACCATGAATCAGAATGGTACCTGTAGCAGTAGGTGCAGCTGGCTCCTCTGCACTCCTCAGCTCAAAAACACGACCCTGTGGGCCTCTGGTATCAGTGGTGCCCCCACCACGACCTCTGCCACTACTCGGCCCAGGAGCAGATCCCTGAGTCGTAGGGCGATCTGGGACCCTCTACTGTCCTTGAGTCTTTTGTTGCTGAAGTGGCCTCTGCCCACCTCCCGCTGCACTAGCAGGAGAAGAACCTTGCTGCGATGAAGCTCCGCCTTGGCGGCAGTAAACAGCTCGGTGACCTTGCCTACCACAGGTGTAGCAAGTCACCAATGGCCTCGCACACTCTGGCCTCATATGCCCTGGATCTCCACAGTTAAAGCACTGACGTCCCTTCTCTGCAACCGGCGCAGATGAAGGCTGACTCTGGCGTCTCTGACCACACCAACCACTAGCAGAACCACCAGTACCACTGGTCTACCCTATACGCTGCCTCTTCTCAGAACCTCCGGTCTGAGAAGCTCTCTTCTATCCAGCTCGCTCCCTCTCATAATTGGAAGCTCTGTCCTGATAATCTGTGAGAGTCTCACAATGAAATCCCGCCATGTAGGTCCGGGTAGTATCCCTCAGTCGTCGGGAAAAGAGATAAACGTTCTGGTCTGCAGAAGGTGCGGCTGGTCCCAGTAATGCCAGCTCCTCCTGAAACCTCCTCATGGCCTCAGAGGCTGGTACATCCTCAAACCCAGCCTCAACAAAATCTCGCAGTTTCTCCCTCCTCAGTGAGGCAGGGCAGAAACGCTCTCTAATCATCGTCTTCATCTGATCATAACTAGTAACCTGACCCCGTACTGATCTCCACCAGTGTTGTGCCAAGTCCCGAAATAAAGTCTGAACCAGCTCAATCTGTCTGTCAGCTGGACATCGAATAGACTCCAAAGATGAGTCTACATGCCCGATCCAGAGCTCAACCTCCAACCCCACCTTCCTAGTGAAAGGGGGTACACCCATCTGATGGAATGCCTTCAACCAGGTATCTGGTCTAGGCCCTCTATGCTCCTCCGGTGCTCTAGCATTCTCAGCAGCAAGTACCTGTACAGCTGGTACCTGAGTAACGGTGTGGGACCTCTCAGATGGTCCCTCTTGTGCCTGTAAATCTGGGGCACGTCTACCGGCTCTGGCAGCCTCCTCAACACGTCTGATATATGATCGGAACTCTGATCTCCCCATGGAGACACGATCAGACACGCCAGACTGGGCTCTGTGTGCCCCCTGTCTCTCAGCTGCCCCGTTCCCAGTCTCAAGAACGACGCTCTCAGCAACCTCCTCATGTATCTCTCCCGCATGTGAACCGTCAGCAGGAATCCTACCCCGTCCTTTACCTAGAGGGGGTCTACCTCTACCTCGCATAGCTGCAGGTAAGGCTCTAGTCTGAACCATCTGCAGAAGACGTAAACCTAACTTAAAAGGCTATATATATGCCATATGTATAGATATATCACAGATCAATCACAACAAAATATCTATATATATCTATACTATCGAGATCTTCAGAGGGGCGATGTTTCACGTACACGATAACCCAAAACATTTGTACTCACTTCAAAACCAAAACCTTTTGAAAAGTCAGACCCCTTTCCGGTTCTGTTTATTTATCTATTCGAACTTTATTGCAGATTACTGGTGCCATTGTTGTCAATCTGGGCTCTGATACCAACTTTGTAACACCCCGAATCCGTAGGACTCGAGGCGCTACTGGGCTAGGATCTCACAATGGATCCTGACCCTAGCGTGACAACAACTTCACTGAATCTTACATCAAGGCACCAATAGATTAAAACAAAACATAAAAACTGATATATATATATATATATATATATATATATATATATATATATATATATATATATATATATATATATATATATATATATATATATATATATACATGTCAAAAGAATGATACAGATACTGCTAAGTACAAAGTCAAACTGAAATCCGTACAATAATGATAAACCCAAACCCCACGAATACGCCCAGTGTACGGAACCCTCAGCAGATCACCCCTCTGGATCACTCTGCAGCTCTCCTAACCTGCAAAGGATCTACAACACGGTATAAAACCGTTAGCTAACTATACACATATATAAGAAGATGCTAGAGCACAAACACACGTCAATAATATTAACACATCCTCATGATATCACACATTTACCCGGTTTATTATCTTTAATAGGTCCAACACTCAATCGTATAAGAAATGTATATGAATATACATGACACGAGGAATGTATATATAACCCTTGCCTCTGCATGAAATAGCTAGCTGGAGTGGTATCAACGCACTTTCCAGTATACCATATGGAGTGGTAGGTGCCCTTCCCGTATACCAGAACTAACTAGCTTACAGAGAACTTCCCAGACTCCACTACGGGATGAAAGGTAAGTTGCCACAGCCACTACAATGGGCGGTCAATATAACATAGGTCGGCGACCATAATAACACATGCTATAAAGCACATAACACACACCACTCAAGCATACATCCAATATAAGGATAGTAGCTAAGTAATACCTATGGACTTACCTCGATTCCAGAAGTAATTCGCTACGAACAACTCTCAGAAACGTCCACTCCAAACTGGAGGACAACACAACCTATACAAGACACACATACATATATATCACAAATCCTATCACACAAAGGGGTCACACCTAGACCCAAGGGATCCATAAGGGATCATATCCAACTCGGAACCTCAAGGCCGTAACCGGCATATCTATATCATACTCGTCATAAACCGATACCTAGCATGGTACCAAGTTCCTCATACTAGAAAGGAAAGGAACTACCTAACTATAGGTAGTCCCGGGACAAGACGCACCTGCGTGAACGGAGGACGCAGGGGCGGAACGCAGGAAACCGCGGGCGCGGTGGCACTGAACCGCGGGGGCGGTGACAAGGGTTGTTGGCAACGCAGGCACGACGCTGGCACGGCGCGGGCGCTGCGGCACAAGGTCCGCAGGGGCGGGAACTTCTGGCCGCGGGGCGGCGACATTGCAGAACAAGATCTCGTGATTCTTCTTCGTCTCTTCACGTGATCAAATCACGTCCTTACCATTCCAAATCCACACACCACATGCACATACACATACCAACCATCAATACCCTTAGCATACATCTAATCCTAAGCTAGAACGATTGAATCAAAGAAGAAGAGAAAGAGAAGAAGCAAGCACTCACCACTACTAAAGATCCTAGGCTGCAGGGAGGATCAACACACACCAAATCTGGCTTCCAAGCACAGCCACAACAACCACTAGCATCAACCTCAACAAGGCCACACAAAACCTCTTGCAACCAAGGAAAAACCAAGATCAAGATCAAGGGAGAAAAGGGGAGAAGAAGCACGTAGGTTTAGCTGGGAAAGAAAAGGAACACTTGCTCATGAGGCCAAAGAATAAGCTTAAGGAAGAAGAAACAAAAGGTAAAGCACGGGTCAAGAGGTCAACAAAGTCGGCTGCAGCCGCCGGAAACCGCAGGGGCGGTCCCATGAGCCGCAGGGGCGGGAACCCGCAGGGGCGGCGGTCAAGCCCGCGGGTGCGGAAAGACTAATCTCGGCCCAAATCCAATCTCGGCTATGGTCCGATCTCGGTCCGAAAGAATAGGGGTCTCACAATAATGATTGCACTAGCAGACGATAGTTAGTAATAGCCGGTCGTTGAACATCACAGGTAAGTCTTACGGACTTGCTTAGCTAACGATACTTAGAATGTATATTATAGTAGTGGTGCATGTTGGATGTTTATGAGTATGACTTGAGTTGGACAACGTTACGGTATAAGTAGACCTAAGTGTGTGAGAACGGTTCGTGGCACCACTACCCAACGCTACCAGGTTACTGGAGGCTCTCTACGACCAATCCATACCGGTATACGGTGAGACGCATTGGATCCACTCCGGTTGGTTTACGGGTACAGCGGCGAAGGTCGGGGGACCTTCGTGCCACACAATAAGTTGAAATAATTAATAGATGTAAACCACCTAATGTAAGATAATAATACGATTGAGTGTGAAGCATGCTATGTGATTAACTTCCGTATTACGTGTGTATGTGCTACTTAGTATTAACTTATATTGAATTGATAGCTAACGATATATACCGACGTTGTTAGACCTTGCAGGCTATGCAACTGTTGAGGGATCCGGAGAGAGGTGGCCAGCCGGGTTTTCATATTATTTTTTTGGAATTTTCTTTTGGGATTATTGTTGGTGACAATCTGGTTTCGCTTTTTGTTGGATTTTGTCACTTTTGGACGGGTGACATTATTTCATTTCCGGTCATTCATTTTCATTATTATTTTAATCCGTTTCTTATTTGTGCCTTATTGTAAAATTTAGTTAATTTGTTGTTAAACTAAGGTTGGGACCCATTGTGAAGTCCTAACAAGCAACATCTCGATTGTGAAGTCCTAACAAGCAACATCTCGAGTCCGAGTAGGAAATGATGTACACGCTTGTCCTCATGTTCAGATGCAAGTAGTTTGCCGCATGGTTTGCAAAGTGTTGTGTGAAGGAAGACACACAACAAATTCATCCCATAAGCGACGGAGCCTCCTATAGTAAGCGGCAATGGATTCTCCCTATTGTTTGCAATTGTTGATATTTGATATGAGCTTGGGAATGTGAGGGCAGTTTCCGACTGAGTAAAGTTGTTTGATGTTGTCCCAAAGGTTCTTAGTCGTGTCAAAAGACACATGTGAGACAAATTGTTGGATCAAGATAATGATTGATCCAACCGATGAGCATGAAATTGAAGGGGTCCAATGGATCTTTGAATCAGTGGACACCGACCTGTAATAGAATAATCGAGAAAGCCATTTTCTGTTTGGCACGAATCACATTAAGTAGGTTAGTTGCCAATCGGGGTAGTTGTTTACATTGAGGATAATCGGGCAAATGAAAACCCCCAGATGATCTGATGGATGTAGGTAAAAAGAACTCTGTAATGTCGAGCGTAGTAGGAGACATAGTAGACGATTTTAAAGATTTTGTGAAGAAAGGATCGGTGTGTCTCTTCTTTTTTTTGGATAAAAAGTATCGGTGTGATACTATGAAAGAATGGATTACAAACTCTTAATTATGCTTATTTCAAAATAATTACATTTACCTGCTGAACGAAAATATGTGAAAAGGAAAGAATACAAAGTGAATTAAGGGCTTGTTTAGTATCCATATCTAGATATCAGATATGGGTATCGATATAAAAAAAACTCATACCTATGTTTGGTATACAAGTATATGCATATCAAACTGATATCTTGATATACTCCTTAATGCACATTTTCTCCTATTTTGATATACTCAATAAACGGGAGGTATCACGTATCTAAAATTGCTCCTCCTTCTTCTATTCTTCCTCTCCGAAACAAAGATATCAAATATCAATCTCATACTCATACCTTGATACCTTATACCCATATCTTGATATCTAGATATGATCATATGGATACTAAATAGACCCTAATTACATATTATCAAGTATGTTTGGGGTGCAATTTAAAAAAAAATAAATAGATACAAAATAAATAGAATATAATGTATCGTATTAAATATGCTATAATAGGGTTTTAGTTTTTTAAAAAAATTTATTTTATATGAATTTGTCTTATTTAGTGGACGCATGATTCTCCAAATGAAATCAATTTGTATTTATTATTACTTTTTTCAAATAATAACTTTATAACCCGACCTTATATCTCCTCTTTATATAAACTATTTTTTCCTTGAAAATATGACTATATTACCTAGAACAGATTCCCTTTTTACTGTAGAGGTATAAGTAGAGGTGTCAAATGGTGCTATCGGGTCGGGTTCGTGTTGGGTCACAACATGTTCGGGTTGAAACGGGTTGGGTAAAAAAGGCTTGGTTAATATTCTGTTTGTTTTCGGTCGGGTCGGTTAGTATCGACTGTTCGGGCTATAACGGGTTATCGGGTAGGCTCGGTTCTTGGATCATAACAGGTCGGTTTAGTTCGGTTCTTGGTAGCTGTTCGCTATTTTCACGCCCCTATAAACTTTTATCAATAATGATAAAAGCTCACATGTTAGTAAAAACACGGTATGTTTTAAATTTATAAACAAGAAATAAACACCCAATTTGTAGCGAACCCACAGTGTATGGGTCAATTACAGTTAGGGTAAGTATTCCAAGGTCGAACTCAGGGACTAAATGTTTGGAATGCAAATGTGATCACAGATAGCGTAAATCAAAATAAAAGAACGAGGTTGGAAAAGAAGGGAAGAAAGATCAAAGGAGTTTTGAAGGGTTTTCTGTAGAGTTCGCAATCAAATAACAGATTTGATCGAAAACCAAGTAAAACAGACAAACGAAAGTATATCAATAAAGAAAATGCGGATTCCAAGGATTCAAGGTCATTGTTTATACGCACGGACTCAGGAAATCTCTCAAAAGATCTATGGTTACAAACTTCAGGGAAGAACGTTTCTAAACTGATAGTCTATTACCGGGTAAGTCTCAAGACTATCTAGTTCCAAGCCAACTACCTATTACCGGGGAAGTCTCAAGGTAGAGAGGTAGGAAATTCTAAACAAACCAAACTCTGAACTAAGGGAAAGGTAAACCATTACTGGTTAAGTCTTAGTTATTACCCTACTTAGGACAGAATCTAGGCACACTCAACCCAATAGAGGTTTTCACCTCTATTACCTATGGTCGAACACTCAAGTATCTAAGCGGAACATTACCGGGTAGGTCTCAATTCCGGTTTAGGTTACTAGCTAGATGAATTCTAACTAGGTTCAAGAAGAAGCCAACCAAAGGATTTCAAAGCTATTCAAACCAAGCAATAAGCACAATTCCATCATAGTCCGGGTAATAACAAATCCCAATTCACCTTGGATCCACAAGAGTTTTAGCCAACAATCGACATTTCAAACGCAATCATCAATCCACTCAATTCAATGGAAGAAACAATCATCAATCCAAACAATTCAATAGAAGAAGCAATCATCAATCCAATCAATTCAATCAATTCAAGAGAGAATGCATAAACAAGAATCTAAAATAGAGATTAAAGAAAAAACTCAGCTTTATTGATAGAGGATTAGCAAAACGTCAAATTCCCCAATATTCGCGAAGTTCCTCCAAGCTCCCACAAGTTCAACAATGGCCAACAGTGGTGTAGGGCAAAGGGAGAAGAAAAGGGGAAAAAGCTCTCTCCAAATAAGCTCGAAATTCAAATGAAACGGGAACACCCGGAAATCATTTAGGGCTTTCCTTTTATATCCCGCAACGGGCTGCCCTAAAACAAATCCGAAAATTAACGAAATAAATCGGCGAACAGGAATCTCGGTCGGAAATCTCGGTCGGTGACCGAGATTTTTGAAAGTCGGGGCCGAGATTTGCTTCGTGATCCAGCGTTGACGAAATCTCGGTCAGAAATCTCGGTCAAATGTGAAAAATCTCGGCCGAGATGGAACAAATCTCGGCCGAGATCGGGACCGAGATGGGACCGAGATTCTTCGACAGAAACTTCTGATATGGGATCTCGGTCGAGCTGGCTCGGATCTCGGCCGAGATTTCTCGAATCTCGGACAAGATTTCTCGGATCTCGGCCGAGATCATGTGGATCTCGACCGTTTCGTCTTGGCTCGTCTTTTCCTCCTTTCATGTGCCTGCGTGATCGCTCCTAAGCGTCCATCCCGAGACCTGATCCTCAAATGCATCGTTTTAGCTCTGAAACACGCCAAAATACCTACAAAGACACCAAAAGTGTGTGTAGACATATATACTCGCAAAGTTGCATTAAACAAGTATAAAGAACACAACTTAAGGCTAAAACATGCATGCGGGAAAAGGGAAAACTAACTATATGCTCTACTAAACTAGGTCGATAATTCATGTTATCAGTAGCGATGTCAAACATGGCCAACCCGTACGGGTCGGTTCAAGTCAGCCACAACAGGCTCAGGTTCACTCTCTTTTTTTAATGGTTTGTTTCTAGTCGATTTTGGTCGGGTATCAATTGTTCGGGTTAATACGGGTTATCAAATAGCCTCGGTTCTTGGATTGTAATTTAGTTTGGTTATCGGGTCATTCAGGTTGGATTACTTCAGTTTTTAATGGCTTTGGGTAGAGGTGTCAATCGGGTTTGAGTGGGTCAAGTTATGTCCAGGTTGGGTCGAAACCGAGTCGAGTTGCCTAACATCTTGATTCTGGTCGGTTTTGTATCGGACAATTTGTAACAAACTACATAAAACCACCTCTTATTTATAATAAACTACATAAAACCAGCTCTTATTTATAATAAACTACATAAAACCACCTCTTATTTACTTTTTTTTCACTTAACCATCAGTTATATTTTTTATTTTCATTTAACAATTCAATAATTATAATCCGTAAACAAATAACCACCTTATAAATATTGGGCGATTTTAAGGGCACGACAGAGTAATTAACAATTGCACTACGTTTACGATTCCCGGACCCGTCACGGTTCCGGAAACCGTGACCGTGACAAATTTCCTACGGTCACGGTTTCCGGAACCGTGACGGGTCCGGGAACCGTAACCGTGGAAATTATCATTACCGCTACGAAAAAATAGCCGTTGGAATTCAAACGTTGTAAATTGAACGTTGAAATTCGAACGTTGTAAAAATAGCCGGTGGATTCAGCCCTTATATATTGAGAGGGATAGAGGAGGGAGGTGAATAAACTTTCACCCAAATTCTCAAAAAAATTGGTAGCGGAAATGGCGACATAAGACAATGAAGAGATGTTGATGCCTTTCGATGATTCAAAATTCAGTCAACCGGATGAATTTCTTCCCCATTTTCAAGTAATAATTTTTTTGTAAGTTTGTAGTTATAGCGGAAAAAAAAATTCTTATTTATTTATTTTCAATTAGGGTCTTCCGATTTATTCACGTGATGAAGGGACCGATTATAGTCAAATGTTTGAAATTAACGGTTATTTCTACGATCGAGAGTCAATGGTTGATTGGGCTCGTTTCATAGGAGGAACTATGAATATGATGTTTGTCACAAGTATGTCATGGAGAAATGGGAGTGGATTCGTGATGTTTCGTTTGACATGCGAACGTTTCGGGTCAACTCGGAAGAAGAAAGACGTTGATCCAGATGTTGAGCCGTCATCCAGGCGAGCACGTAAATCGATAAAAGACGGGTGTTCATTTGAGCTTGAAGGCGTACAAAGCAGAATTGATAAATGGACGATGCATGTTAAATGCGGAGTGCACAACCATACACTTCCCGAGAAATTGAAGGGACATAGTTTTGTTGGCTGATTGACACCGAAACAGTTTCGGAAGGTTGGACGTGAACTCGGTGCAGGTATAAAGCCGGGTGATATTTTGAAGTTACTACAGTTGGATGATCCCAACAATGTCACTTCCATGAGACAAATATACAATGTTGGTTTGAAGATCAGTATGCTACAAGCTGAAGGACGAGGCCCGCTACAACAAGCACTACACAATCTACAAAACCGTCGTTACTATGTGAATGTGAGAAGATGTACACAATCTGATAAAATTTCAGATTTTTTCATCATGCATCCAGATTCCAGGCATCCCCTCAGCTTATTTCCTTATGTCATCATAATGGGCACAACATACAAGATGAACGAGTAAGTGTTAACATACGCTACGGTCCCGTCTACTGTCCAGTCTACAAAGTGGTGTCAAACGGAATACCATACCCAAACCATACGCTACGGTCCCGTCTACTGTCCTGAGATCGATAGACACCGCAGAATGATGAGCATCTGCCTCGGGCTCAGTCAAACGGAATACCGTAGCCAACCATACGCTATGGTCCCGTCTACTGAGTGGTGTCAACATAGCCTCTCCGTCAATCCTAAGCCCCATGATAACAACAACATCATGGAGAGTAATGGTCATCTCACCCCATGGTAGCTGAAAACTACTTGTCTCTGGATGCCATCTCTCGAGAAATACATGGATCAGAGCATGATCCACACCAGCAAAGGAGATGTCGAGTAACTCATTGAGACCGCTCCTAGACGCTATACCAAACCAAGAATCGGGATCCACTCTATCAGCATCTGATATCCACCCCCTCAAATGGCCAATGTCCGAAACTCGCTCAATGCCGTCACGGGCTTCCTGTAGTTCTCCTTCATAGACAAGTTTACATTTAATCAAAAATTTCATTACAATATAATTTAAGCTAATTTGTTACAATTGTGATCCAATTATGTACCTCTCCAATCAATACTCCGCGAGCCCTATGAGTACTGTAGCATGTCAACACCTCCCGAGTCAACGGTGCTCTTGTGTCAGCAACAACCCGGTCTCTATCATCCGGGATGAAAGCATCCTCCACGTGGTCGTCGTATGGAATATCCTCATCGATAGGTATGGCAATATGCTCGTCAAGACGAGTGACATCCTCCTCCACCCCATGTGTAGCAGGGGTACGTGAAGGTCCAGCTACGTCCTCCTCCACCCCATGTGTACGGTACGTGAAGGTCCAGTTATGTCCTCCTCCACCCCATGTGTAGCAGGGCCAACAATCTCCTCCTCGCCCTCATCGTCATCCTCGGTGTTATAATCCGCGGATGGTATCTCTGAATGTCGTACTCGTGGAGAAGGATCGGAAGCTGAAGGTCGGTGTGGCACCTGTACCGGTCTCTGCACCGCCTGTGTCGCACCACCTCGTACCTGGTCTCGAGCTCTACGAACCGACGCCATAGGACGGCGACGCGACATCTCCTGTAATATCTACACTTATAATAATATCGATTTAAATTTAATTATAAATAGTTAATTTAGAATTAATTTAATTTATGTTAATAATAAGACTTTACATTTATTATCAATTTAATTTATGTAATTAGTAATTAATTGAAATTAAAATAAATCTATTTCATTAAATTTAATTCGATTTAATTTCCTTTTAATTTAACTCATTTTAAATAAATTAAATTAAATTAATTTAAACTTAATTTCATTTAATTTTAATTTAGTTTAATTAATTTTAATTAATTTTACTTAATTTTAATTTATTTTAATTAATTTTAATTTTAACATATTATCGTAAATTTTAATTTATTTTAATTTTAATTTTAATTTAATTTAATTAAATTTTACTTTAATTTAAATTAAATTAAATTTAAATTAAATTAAATTCAAATTAATTCAAAATAATGCATTTTATGCATTATAATTCTAAATAACGAATTATAATGCATAAAATGCATTATAGGATGAACACTGTCTCCACTGCTCCGGGAACCGTGGCCGTGGAAGCCACTATACATCTTCCACGGCCGAACGCCATTAATGGCGTTCTACCGTTCCTTTGACCACAATTTCCGCTCGTTTCTTCTGCAATTTCAACACCACGAACACTAGAAATTCTATTCTACGTGATTCCAAGCTAAACTACTCAATTCATGCTTTCGATTTCAAGAAAATCAAACCTAAAAACTCGTAATCGAAAACTCGTAATCGATAAAACTCGTAATCGAAATTAATCGTTAAATTACCGTTGTCGGACTATGTTTACGCTTCTCGAAGGGCCGTCCATGCTCACCACCTTGATCCATGCTTCGAAAGGGTTCAAATCATCCTTGAATTGCTCGTCGTCTCTCCGTTCGTCGATAGTTTTCGCTGAAGACCGCTTGCGGCTACGGGATGCGAATCCGTTCTTTTTCTAGGTTTAACGCACCACAATTACGGTTTCCGAAACCGTGACGGTTCCGGAAACCGTAACCGTCGTGCTTTTGTTAATTCTTCCCCCGTGCACTTAGAAGTTCCGTTAATATTTCATCCAAACTAATAGGCTATCCAGTTTTCCATCCAAATTTAATGGGTCCACCAAAAATTATTTATTTATTTCGGGATAAGGATTATAAATATGGGATAATTACTTTGGGATACGGATTAATAAACGACGTCCTATAAATTCCTTTCGAATCTTTGAAAGTCACTACCAAATCCATATTTTTGATTAATTAATTTGATTATGATTAATATCCCGTCATACCGTTAGTTTATATATATAGTAATTAACTATTACTTTCTTAAACTAGTGGAAAAAACAATAATTAGTTAATATTTGGTTGATCCGTTTGATCCAAATTCTAAAATATGGAACGTGAAAACGATTTTAGTCGGATAGGATAATTATCCGCGAATATTTGAGTGGTTTGTTTGATCGCAATGATTTTAGCCTGATCCGTGTGATTGAAAATGACTTTAACCAAATCGGGATATCCGACTTATCCGTTTGATCCAAATATCTAATGTGACTGATCAATTTGATCATGTATGTTTTTTTTTTAATCTATTTTGTTTGTTATTTTATATATATATATATATATATATATATATATATATATATATATATATATATATATATATATATATATATATATATATATATAAGTGTTAAGTTTTAAGTTTCAAGGTTAGTCAATTAAGTGTTAAGTTTCAAGGTTAAGAAAAAGAATTCCCAAAATTAGTTTTCTAAAAATCAATTCCTCACTATACACTTTGTGGATATAATTTTTTAACTGAATATCTATGTAAAAGTTTTAACGAAATCTTCAAACACACTTAGTCGCAGAACCGACTAAAAAACACCCAAGAAACACTTTAGAACTTGTTTACGTAGTTTAGAGTTTCCTCCTACGTCTGTGGGATCTCAAGAGGGGAGCTTCATTCTCGGTTCCACAAGAGAAGTAAATACTGAAAGTATTCGATTTATGTGTTTGATAAATGTTAAGCAAAAACATCTACCACACATGCCTTATATAGGCTATGGAGGACGTCCATTCGAGGGTTTCTAATGGGCTATTCTAAGCTACGGGCCAAACATAATATCGAGCCCAAACTAACTAGAAGATAAGATAAGATAAGATCAAATCTTAAAAAGATATGATCAAATCTTAAAAAGATATGATCAAATCTTAAAAAGATATGATAATATATAAGGCTGAACTAATAAACCTAAAAGCCAAAAAATAAATAAATTAAAAGCAAGCCCAATTATTAAAAGCGTCCAAAAATAGGCTGAAAATTAATAGATCTAAGTGGGCCTAATTTAGCCACTTAAATTGGCCCGAAATCTTTCTCCTCTCCAAGCTGCTCCACACACGTCTTCTTCATATGTATCTCTATTATCTCGAGCTTCCACGTCTCTAGCTCCTCGTCTTGCATTCATCTCCTCATAAGCATGTCCTTCCTCTATAGATAATCGCCTCTTCTTGCTCATGCTTCCATACGTACAAGGAGGTCCATGCATGTGCTTCTTCTTGTGCATGAAAAGCTTTACAGGTTCCCAACAATCTGAACATATGATCATGCCTCCGGGTCCGTGTCTCCATGTATGAGTGACGTGATGTACAAGTCGGGATCCATGCAACTTGATCCATCTCCTAAGATTATGCATGTATATCCTCCTAGATCTCCATAAGATCATGTGCTTCGTTGGTCTCTCAGCCCAGGGTGGTGAAGTTAGGTTGCTAGATGCTCCTGCATCATCCTCCCTTTCTTGAAAAGGATTCGACCACGAATCCACGAAGTCTGGACTTGATCCTTGATGCAGTGACATTTCTGGCTCATTCGGATCCGTTGGATCTTTGTTGGAGTCCTCTTCCTACATCATTTTTGGTTCCGTAATCTCCCAATTGACGAACTCTTCCTGCATCATTTTTTGGCTCCATAATCTCCCAATTGACTTCCTCTTCTGGTATCACTTCTCGCTTTGGAATGTGAGTATCTAAGTCTTGCGAGGACGTGCTCTCTTCTTGATTCGCCCGCTCTTCTTCTTCGATCCATTCCTCAGTACCTAGAAAAAGGGACAAGACACAACTTTCATCACAATAGGGTGTGGACTTAGTACTAATTAGTCTTTGTGTCTTATCTCGAAGAAATGAGAAAACTTCCCTGTGGTATGCATTATACACAAACGTGGTAGGTGTGAGGTTAGCTAGGTCAATTTTAGCAGTTACTTTCAAATCAAGGTCCTCAAAAGTAATAACAAGACTCAAGGATATAAAGTAGATAAATATCTCCAATGATAAACTGCAAGGGACTTGTGATTACCCTTAGTGACTCAATGAGTCCCCCTACCACACCAAGCTCAAACATAGAGGATAGGAATTCTTTGCACAGATAGCTATAGACAGGATATGAAAAGGGGTCAAAGCTCAAATTCCCACTGGGTCCTGCATTGGTGATTATCAACGCATTCTTCTTAGTATCCTCATCCTTGTTTTTCTTCTTATCATAGTACTCAGTGACCTTTGTAGGTGTCATGGACTTGAGTATGAAATCGTTGCCCTGAAAGGTAATACAATAGCGATTAGTTTTTCCTTTATGAGTGACATCTCTATCATACTCCCAAGGCCATCCAAGCAAGATGTGGCATGCATGCATGGGTGCAATGTCACATAGAACCACGTCCTCATATGCTCCAATCTTGAGCGTGATGTTGGACTGCTTGTTGATCTTGATTTCTCCACAGTCATTCATCCATCCAAGCTTGTAGGGTCGTGGATGTTGAACGGTGCTCAGTTGTAGTTTGCTAACAACTTCAGTGCTAACCAAGTTGCTGCAATTTCCACTATCATTGATCATATTGCATACTCTTCCCTGGACCAAACAACGTGTATGGAACAAGTTCTTTCTCTGATTATCTTCATCTAAAGAAGGTAGAATGCTCAAAGCTTTCCTAATGACAAAGCAATCAAACAATTCAACATTAGCTAAGGAATGAGGGGGACAAATATAACACAAATTTTCCTCTCCCTGCAGGCCATGGGGTTCAGCTGTCACCTCGGCCTCTCCTATAGTCTTAGTCGCGGTCTTCCCTGTTATTAACTTAGCCGGATTCTTAACAAAATCAGCAAGTGGGTCAATACTTATCATAACATCAACAGGGACTAACATAGGTGAATTAATTTCAGCAACATACTCTACAATTTCAGCATTCATAGTAGGAAGTATGGCATCATTAAGACACATATATGGGGTAAAACTAACTCAACAATGGTACTAACATCTAAGCACTCAAATATCTCCTTATCATTACTAGAAGTTTCAGTAGGTATGTCTAGATCATGCTCATCAATAGTAATCTCAGGAGAAACAATATCTAAAGTACTTAAGACAAGGCAAGAGTCAAGAAACGATCTTACTTGAATGAAAACACAATCCAGAAACAAATGGAAGTTCAGGTTGGTCTTCTTCTTCTTTTTCGTCTCTTTCAGCCATTAGAGTCGTCCTTTCCTCTTCTACTTCCTCTGGGTAAGAATTTGACTCATAGTACCCTCTATCATTGATGATCAATGTCCTTTGATTAGGACATTCTCTAGCCATATGGCCTCTTCCTTGACATTTGAAACAAGTGATATCCCTAGCTCTAGTGGTAGAGTTAGAGTCACTTACCTACAGTGTTGAGGTAGAATTCGTGCTCGATGTAGATGTAGTTGTTGTACTAGACGAAGTTTTGAAATCTCGGCTGCTGCTGGCTGATACTCGGCCGATACTACTCTAATCTCGTCCGAGATCTCTATTGGAACTCCCTCTCCACACAACAGTAGGGGCTCGCCTATCTTGACTTCGTATTTTCAGTGTAATAACCGGAATTTTTATTTCGATACCGGTCGAGTTATCGGGCTTTTATCGGATAGAACCGATCCAGATCGTTTAAAATTTGATTAATACTAGTTCTTAGATCATGTCTTGCCTTGTATTTCCATCCAACTTAGTCTCAGCCGTTTATTTTAGTTGATCACGGCCTCTCTATTTCTCCTTGGGCCCAAGAGCTGTGTTGGTCACTTTATTTCCTTCCTTGACATGAAACGGGCCCATTTTCTCTTTCTTCTCACCAGCCCACAAAGCCAAGTACGGTGATTAACAATCAAGAGATTTGCACGCCATCTTCCCCGACCTTTCCGCAACCTTCCTCGACCAGTTACTGAACTTTTTCACGATCCTTGCGCAACCATCGCAACAATCCTCCTTTCCCACAATCGTGTGACTTCTCCCTCCGATGTCTCTCTCTCCACGCTGCAGAAGAGCCGGATCGGCAGCCCTTCCTTCTCCTTCTTCTTTCTTGCGCGAGTAACTTGGAACCTCTCGGGATCATTTCCGGTTGTTGGAAATCATATACCATCGCTGCAGCCTCGGACGAGTCAAGACCTTGCCAATCTCGAGCCACCGGAGTTGCATCCTCCTCTCCATCTTCAACGTGAGCGCAACTCCCATCTCTGCCGGAACCAGGAGCACCGGCTACCTTCCCTCCCTCCTTTCTTCGATCGATACCAGCGAGCAACGGTAAACGGCGGGCGGAGCTTCTCTCTTCCTCGTCTACAGCGGACGATGGGTAAGCTTCTCTTCCTACCTACATTCTTTTTATTTTGTCAATTGTAAGATTCGAACCTCAGACGTTAGGGTTGTACGTTTTATTCCCTGATTTGTTCCTTGTCAGACTCGAACTCTAGATGTGATGGTTAGTGTGTTATTCCAGAATTTACAGTTTATGCAGTCAACTTTGGGACTAGGTTTTGACAACTTAAACCCATCAAATACCGTTGAATTTTTGATATGTTATAGATGAATATACCTAGTTTAGGATATTAAAATTTGGGAAAGATCCAACAGTCGGATTTAGAGATATAAGCCTCCAAAATTGGCTCGAAACTTAGTTTTGGGAATTAAGTGTGTTTGAAGGCATCTTTGGGATTTTGTGTAGAACTTGTGGTATGTTATTTATGGATCTTGTTTTTCCAGTCTAGAGTGGGTTTAACCGAAAGTGTGTGGATATTTTCTTTGGAATTTTTGGAGTTTAGTAGGAGGTATTTCCGATAGGTCAAAGTAGGGTACTCGGCATAGTTTCGGAAAGAGAGTTTGGACATAGAACGTAAGTTTGAGCAAACCCTCAAACTTGTTTTAGAGTTTTGCGGTTTAGTAAGTGTTGTCAGTTATAGAGGAGACTTGGAACTAGTTTGGGCACTTTTCGGGATTTCTAAAAAGTGAGGGGCGTTTTGGTAATTTCCACTAAAGCTAGGTTTCTCGTTCTTTTGGATCCGAGAGCTTTCTCATTAGTATAGAAGCCTTCTAGAAATCTTGTAAGACATAAAATGATGATTCTAAGTCGATCTTTCTTGATCAGGTAGTGGATAGTGTTAATCGAGGTGACGATAATGGTGATGGCTGGTAGACGTGCTGTTCAGGTAAGTCTTATGGATTTGCTTAGCTGATATTACTATATGAGTGTATGTTATGTGGTGGTGTGTGTTTATCGTTTATTTGGGAATTGATTATAACGACGATATAATTTAATTAGACCCAAGTGTTTGATAACGGGTCATGGCATCGCTGCCCAGCATTATAAGATATTGGGAGGTTCTCTGCGACCAGCCCATACGGTATACGGTAGATATGCATTGGAACCATTCCGGTTGGTTTACGGGGACAGAGGCGAGGGTCGATGGGATCCTCGTGCCACAAATGAAGTTGAATTAATAAAAGCGAATCACTTAATGAAAAGATAAGAATTGGATTGTGTGTGATTTATGATGTGTGTTATTATGTGTGTGTGCTATGTAGATATTTTTATATAGTGATTGTTAGCTAACGGTGAAAACCGATGTTGTAGACTTTGCAAGTTAGCCACTGTTGAGAGAGCTAAAGAGTGTGATCAGTCGGGGTTTCCATATTTCGTTATTTGAGTTTCATTGGGTTTTGTTGAGGTTTTCCTCCTTTCCGATATTTGGATAACTGTCTCTTTTTTACGGCTGATGTCTTTTTCCCTTTTGAGTCATGCATTAATAAAATATCTTTTTAGTTTTATCGGTTTCTTATTTTGTACCTTGTTGTAAGATTCTTGAAATTGTTGTTCAGCTAAGGTCGGGACCCATTGTGAGTTCCTAACCAGTAGCATTCCGGATTCTCATAATTCGGGGTGTTACATATGGTATCAGAGGTTAGGTTGACAACAATGGCACTCGTAATATACTAAGAGGCCGAATAAATAAACAAAGCCCACAAGGGATTTTGATTTTCAAAATGATTTTTGTTTTAAAAAATTTTCTGCATAGTCGGGTTGGGGCAGTCAGTATGGAAACCAGCACCACTCTCCGCGAATCTCAACGGCATAGTTTAGAATGGATATTGTGGAATTAGAGTTAGTACATACCTTTAGTCAAACACCGTTATGTTATACTTCATATAGATAGGATGCACTAGGTTAACGTTCATTATAGGCCGGTTTACCTCTTTCACACTACTAGTTGTGGTAGTGGTATGACTCCTACAGTTAGGATGCGTTTACGTGGGAAAGACCTACAGTCAGGAGGAAACGAGAATGCAATACTACACATGAGTTGCTAGTGCATGAGCCGCAGTTGAGATAGAATAGAGGATTGATGAGGGTGTGGCATCGCGGATATACCGGAACCTTCTAGGGGACAACAAGCTGACTTATGCCACATCTCAATGGAAGTTATAGGGTTCGTAGAGGATATCAGGTTCATGAACGGGAATACGGTTTGACTTCTTCAAGGAAAACGTGATCAATAAAAAAGACTACAATACAAGTTGCAGTGCTAAACCACGTCCATCAAGGGAGAGCGTACGGAAAAGAGCCCTAGGTGGGTAGCGAGGTCAACCAATGGTGTCTCTAGTCGAAGAACTTAAGACACCAACATTAGAGGATCATACAGAGAAACCGTGAGAAGACAAGAACTTATGTTATAGTATTTGAATGAACGTGTGGACAAGTCATCATGATGTACCGGAAGAGCACGAAATTTTTGGATGAATGATGTGGGGCCTGAGAAGTTTAGATATCTTGTACTAGAAAGAGAAGCATGTGACCTAGGGTGACCAAAGAAGCAAACTAAAATGGACGAGTTCATAGGAGCGGGATCTCTGGAAGGATATCAACCTTGGAGAGTATGGAAAAGTTAAGTCAATGATTTTGGGCAAGGTAGGTTATTGTCTTTTTAGATCAGCCTTATATTGTTAAACAAGGACAAGGTGTGTTATGAAGGAAGAGGATAAACAGGTCCGTCATTTGAGAAGGTTCAGATCAAGTATTGAAGGTATTTAATTCGTGCGGGTATTTTGACGATCGGAAGCGACCTTAAGTCAGCTGCTTGTTGGAAGTCGACTATCTAATAATGGGTGGAAATCACCACTAGAATAGAGGAAAATGATCATGTGTGAAGAACTTGAGAAGTGGAAGAAGATGATTACTTTTAATATATTGTTCCGCATAAATGGAGGAATGTCAAGGAGGTGTGCAACTTTTTGGGTTTAGCAAGATACTACCGTAGGTTTATGGAAGAGTTTTCAATGATTGAACGACCGCTTACATATCTTCTGAGGAAGACCACTCGATTTGTGTGGTCTAAGCCAGGTCACAAGAGTTTTTGAGGGGTTGAAAAGGAGATTCACTTCTACTTCGATATTAACTCAGCCAAAGGAGATGGTTGGAGTTAATCAAGGATTTTGAGATGTAGAAGTTTTGTATCATCCGGGTAAGGCGAATTTAGTCGCCGTTGTGCTTAGTCGGAAGACACCTCGGGAGAGAGAGATAGCTCGTTTGACAGCCCAACTTTAGTTACAACAAGATTTGGCGAGATTAGAGGTTGAGATGCAGTTCCGGATAAGGACTGTCATCTGGGTGCATGAGAGTTACTACTTGATCTGTTGGAAGAGATCCAACCGAAGCAGGAGATGTGTCCGACATTGGCTAGGATACGGGATAGGATGACCCGAGGTGATGCACCACAATTGGTGAATGGAGTAGATGGAATGATGAGACGCCAGGGGCATATATGTGTACCGCTGGACGAGGAGTTGGGACATAAGATTTTACAGGAGGCATACTACACCCTACTCGGTACATCCAGGTGCTAGTAAGATGTACCGAGATCTAGGACGTTCCTATTGATGGGTGGATTGAAGCCTGACGTGGCTAGGTATGTCGCCCAATGTTTGACCTGTCAACAGGTCAAGATCGAGCATCATAAACCAGGAGAAGAGCTTCAACCACTTCTTGTACCACAATGGAGGTGGGAGGATATCTCTACGGATTTCGTTACTGGACAGAGAGTAGGGGTAGTTGCTCCAAAGCAGATACAAGATGATATAGCGCAAGTCGCTCAGATCGGGAGCGTATGCTAGCAGTGTAGAGCTGTCAGAAATCCTACGCCGACAAGCGGCGTAGACCTTTGGAGTTCAGGGTGGATATCAGGTGTGATTGAGAGTGTCTCCTATACGAGGGGTTCGGCGATTGATATTAAGGGAAAGCTAAGTTCCCAATATGTCGGACCGTTCGAGATTTCGAAGAGAGAAGGTGGGGTAGCTTATTGACTAGCGCTACCACCTGCACTGGGCATACACCCGGTATTTCATGTATCTTAGTTGAGTGAGTACATACCAGATCCGAAACATATAGTCAGCTATGACGACTTGACTATCGAGCTGGAACACACCTTTATAGAGTACCCGATAGCTATCCTAGAGAAGAGTACTAGACGTATGCGGTCTAAAGAGATCCCTATCTTATGGATCCAGTTGTCTAAACGGGGAGTAAATAAGGTTACTTGGAAGACAAAGGACAATATAATGAGTACTTACCCTGAGCGGTAAAAAAATAAAAAAAAAAAAACCAGGGCCGACGGGTTAGCCGTCGGACCTATATTTATGTGTTGGTTTGTTGTGATGTTTTCTGTGCTAATATGCATGAGGGTCATCATTTGATTGCGTGTTTGTCAAAGGAAGATTAATAAAATTAGCAATCCGAGTAGAATTAGAAGGTGATAATACCTTCAAGATAGTAATAGCTCTTCCTTGGGCGTTTAGATTTTTATGACCTTAATTACTTTAAGTTTCGGGACGAAACTTATTTTTAGAGGGGACTGATGTAATAACCGGAATTTTTATTTCGATACCGGTCGAGTTATCGGGCTTTTATCGGATAGAACCGATCCAGATCGTTTAAAATTCGATTAATACTAGTTCTTGGATCATGTCTTGCCTTGTATTTCCATCCAACTTAGTCTCAGCCGTTTATTTTAGTTGATCACGGCCTCTCTATTTCTCCTTGGGCCCAAGAGCTGTGTTGGTCACTTTATTTCCTTCTTTGACATGAAACGGGCCCATTTTCTCTTTCTTCTCACCAGCCCACAAAGCCAAGTACGGTGATTAACAATCAAGAGATTTGCACGCCATCTTCCCCGACCTTTCCGCAACCTTCCTCGACCAGTTACTAAACTTTTTCACGATCCTTGCGCAACCATCGCAACAATCCTCCTTTCCCACAATCGTGTGACTTCTCCCTCCGATGTCTCTCTCTCCACGCTGCAGAAGAGCCGGACCGGCAGCCCTTCCTTCTCCTTCTTCTTTCTTGCGCGAGTAACCTGGAACCTCTCGGGATCATTTCCGGCTGTTGGAAATCATATACCATCGCTGCAGCCTCGGACGAGTCAAGACCTTGCCAATCTCGAGCCACCGGAGTTGCATCCTCCTCTCCATCTTCACCGTGAGCGCAACTCCCATCTCTGCCGGAACCAGGAGCACCGGCTACCTTCCCTCCCTCCTTTCTTCGATCGATACCAGCGAGCAACGGTAAACGGCGGGCGGAGCTTCTCTCTTCCTCGTCTGCAGCGGACGATGGGTAAGCTTCTCTTCATACCTACATTCTTGTTTCGAGATTAGTAGACTAGGAGGTGATGATTCACGTTGCCCTTCCGCTGGTGAACCTCAGACGATCCCGGAACCTTGCCGGCGTGCCAAAGTGGAGAGCCAATGGCTTCTTCTTCTCCGTCGTGATCTACTGCAACGTGGGGGTAAGAAGAACACTTTCACTCTCTATTGCTTTGACGTATAATAGATTGGGAGGTTCAATTCTTTTTATTTTGTCAATCGTAAGATTCGAACCTAGGACGTTAGGGGTGTACGTTTTATTCCCTGATTTGTTCCTTGTCAGACTCGAACTCTAGATGTGATGGTTAGTGTGTTATTCCAGAATTTACAGTTTATGCAGTCAACTTTGGGACTAGGTTTTGACAACTTAAACCCATCAAATACCGTTGAATTTTTGATATGTTATAGATGAATATACCTAGTTTAGGATATTGAAATTTGGGAAAGATCCAACGGTCGGGTTTAGAGATATAAGCCTCCAAAGTTGGCTTGAAACTTAGTTTTGGGAATTAAGTGTGTTTGAAGGCATCTTTGAGATTTTGTGTAGAACTTGTGGTATGTTATTTATGGATCTTGTTTTTTCCCCTCTAGAGTGGGTTTAACCGAAAGTGTGTGGATATTTTCTTTGGAATTTTGGAGTTTAGTAGGAGGTACTTCCGATAGGTCAAAGTAGGGTACTCGGCATAGTTTCGGAAAGAGAGTTTGGACATAGAACGTAAGTTTGAGCAAACCCTCAAACTTGTTTTAGAGTTTTGCGGTTTAGTAAGTGTTGTCGGGTTATAGAGGAGACTTGGAACTAGTTTGGGCACTTTTCGGGATTTTTAAAAAGTTAGGGGCGTTTTGGTAATTTCCACTAAAGCTAGGTTTCTCGTTCTTTTGGATCCGAGAGCTTTCTCATTAGTATAGAAGCCTTCTAGAAATCTTGTAAGACATAGAATGATGATTCTAAGTCGATCTTTCTTGATCAGGTAGTGGATAGTGTTAACCGAGCTTACGATAATGGTGATGGCTGGTAGACGTGTTGTTCCGGTAAGTCTTATGGACTTGCTTAGCTGATAATACTATATGAGTGTATGTTATGTGGTGGTGTTTGTTTATCGTTTATTTGGGAATTGATTATAACGGCGATATAATTTAATTAGACCCAAGTGTATGACAACGGGTCGTGGCATCGCTGCCCATCATTATAAGATACCTGGGGGTTCTCTACGACCAGCTCATACGGTATACGGTAGATATGCATTGGAACCATTCCGGTTGGTTTACGAGGACATAGGCGAGGGTCGATGGGATCTTCGTGCCACAAATGAAGTTGAATTAATAAAAGCGAATCACTTAATGAAAAGATAAGAATTGGATTGTGTGTGATTTATGATGTGTGCTATTATGTGTGTGTGTGCTATGTAGATATTCTTATATAGTGATTGTTAGCTAACGGTGGAAACCGATGTTGTAGACTTTGCAGGTTAGCTGCTCTTGAGAGAGCCAGAGAGTGTGGTCAGCTGGGGTTTCCATATTTCGTTATTTGAGTTTCATTGGGTTTTGTTGAGGTTTTCCTCCTTTCCGTTAGTTGGATAACTGTCTCTTTTTGACGGCTGATGTCTTTTTCCCTTTTGAGTCATGCATTAATAAAATATCTTTTTAGTTTTATCGGTTTCTTATTCTGTGCCTTGTTGTAAGATTCTTGAAATTGTTGGTCAACTAAGGTCGGGACCCATTGTGAGGTCCTAACCAGTAGCATTCCGGGTTCTCATAATTCGGGGTGTTACATTCAGCTTCTTTTCAACTCTTAGAGCGAGATGTAGTAGATCTGTCAAATTAGAATAGGCATGCAAATCTATTTCGTGAGCTAAATAAGGATGTAGCATCCTAAGATATCGAGTCATGGTAGCTTCTTCATCTTCCTGTACATCATCTCGAACTATAGCCATCTTCATGGCTGCATAAACCTCTTATGTGCTCGTAGAACTTTTGCTTTAGGTTCTCCAGTCGTTGACTCATATCTCTTCCATGAAAAGGTGGAATGAAACGGGCTCTCATGATAGCCTTTATCTGATCCCACGTAGTAATGTCCGTATCCAGAACTCGTCTTCATTCCTTCAACAAGTTATTCCACCATATTAAAGCATAACTAGTAAAGGGCAGCGTATTGTACCTTATTAAGTTCTGAAACGTTGTGACAACTCCAGATCTATTCTACTTTCGTCTCCCAAATAAGGTACACATCAACGTCACACTTCCCTTCAAATGTTGATATCTTCACCTTAGCCTTAGAATATACTTCAGTCTCTAACACTAGATTCTCTTCCTCCCTTTCTTCCTCGAAGTCCAGCTCTCTTCGTATGAATCGTCTAGGATGCATGACTCTTGGATTAACGCGGAATGGAAAGGGTTGTCTGGTTGGTGGTGGAGGGGGGTTATTCCTTGGTGACGCCCTTTCATTCATCCGTGTCCCCAAGCCATCTATCCTCTCCATGATCCTGGTTAGCATAGCCTCGGCTTCTAAAGCTCTAGGAGCGTGAGCTCTAGGAGCGTCTGGGACTCTGTTCTCGTTCTCCCTACCAAAAGCATACATGACTCAAAACAAACGAACAAACACGTTAAGGTTAGTTAAGAAAATTATAAGCTACCTTCTTCTTGTGTATCGCTCAGTAACCTTTTCTCGTTGGTTTCGCAACTGCTCTTAGCCCGTTGGCGAACATTACTGTAAATCTTCAAGTAAAATACCTCAATGCAAATATCTAAAACATCGAATCGGATATCCGTATATACTCAACTTATAAATCTATATATACTATCCATATAAACACTTACAATACAACCACTTGTATAAGTGTACCATTTATATCTTGAATAGTTCACAATCTTCCCGATCGCACTTAAGGAAACGTGTAATTTGATTCTCGTATTCTATTTCTTTTTAGTTTACATTCTAATCATTAAACTAATTATGTACGTAAATTGGCATTGACTATGGGACGTCCACGCATGAAGCTTGATCGAAGGTGGTACCATACTACCCTTCATTAAGAAATTAATTTCGTTTCCATTTTTTGTTATGTCTAATTGTATACTTAGATATATTGTATATATAGTTCCTTGTTTTATATACTAAGCATACATTTAAAAACCTTCATTTAAAAATATTTTCCTAAAAATTGTTTGGACGAGGCTCTTTTGTCCCAACCCCAAATATTTTTGGCTTATAGTGTCTACTCTCATTTGTTTATCTATAATTTACTTAGTAAATTTATTAATTATTAATTGATCAAAAAATTTATATACACGAGCTTAAATATTCTAAGCGACTAAAATGTCGTATTACAATGGTGTTCATGTCTACGTTGATTTAATTTTTTTAAATAATTCTTTTTAGATAATGCTAGTACCGAGAATATTTATATAATAAATAATTGTGACAACGGCCGATGCAATATGAATATTCTTTTGAAAAATTAGGCAATATGAATATATCATATAACAAGTAAATTAAAGTTCATGTACATAATTGATTCAAATTTTATCAAGAATTTTTTAATTTTATTATTATAATTACTGTCCTTTTTACACCACCTAGAGGAGAACAAACTAACTGTGTTTCAACATACTAGTTGACTAAGATTAAAACCAGTGGTTTTCTAACGCCAACCAAAAAGATATGCGAAACGAAGAGACAATCATCTACAACGTACTGAAGCCCTATATATTCAACCTATTAGTTACATGAGATTAAAATCATTGTCTTTTTAACGCTAATCAAAAGATATTTTGCATCACCTATATATATCATTGGGTAGTTTATAGATTATAAAGATATCTTATATGAACACCTAGCTACGTACATGATATGTTCATCTGTAATATCAGTCGATCGAAACTCACAATGACGTTTGTTTTCCTCTCTTCTTCTCTTCAATATGGACTTGGAAAAGGGCCTTCAATATATTATATTAAGATACATTTTCCGTGGATCTATGGAGATGTTAGGGTCAACAAACTTTGCAAATAATACACAAGATACAATATTTTTTGTGTAGGATAAAACCACACAACAATTTTAAAGCGAGAGAAAAGGAAATAAAACCTATAATATTATAATAGTGATATATATATATATATATATATATATATATATATATATATATATATATATATATATATATATATATATATATATATATATATAATGTTGCTTCGATGGATCAAACCGAGGCAAAGAACCATTTTTAGAGTCCATTCGATGGTATCGAAGGAAAAGAAACAAAATCAAAATGATTATAAGGTCTGTTTGATAACGTAAGATTGGAGATGAAATTGTTTAAGGAGACGAGTATAAAAATATGTGAAATGGAGTGTTTGATAATATGAATATGATTTTGGGTAAAATTATAAAAATGCATGTGCTAAATTTTCTTTTGTAGATGAAAAAGATAAAACAAGGAAGAAGGGTAAAAATGAAATTTTATCCTCAATAATTCTCATCATCCTTATAATCGAAGTCTAATAGGATTACATAATTCTCATAATCTAATTCTCTTAATCTCAATAATCTAACCCTATCATCTTATTCATTGCCTTAACAAATGTGATTCAGAGAATTATTTCACTTCTTAATTCCATAATTTAATCCTCTTAATTTATTCATTCACCAAACCAAGCTTATGAAATTTATGATTCTTATGAAGCTTGTGAAAAAAAAACTAGGGAGTAGGTGTTTGGGAGCACAAGTTTATGAAAATTATGGAATTTTCTTTTCATTTCATAAGCTACATGAAGAGAGATGGCGGAGCTTATGAATATTTAATAATTAAATGATATATAACAAATATAATCCTACAAATATTAATAAAAAATAAAAAATAAACCTTTTAAAATAATTTTATAATATATCAACTACAATAAAATTTCTTATACCAAATACCTATCAAACTTATAGTAAAACGTTTAAACTACTAATTTTAACTACAAATAAGCTTTAACCTCTACTCCAATAAACCCATCATTCAATCCTAATCGGAAAATGTAAACTCATTTCATTAATGTCTTCGAATCATGGAATATCATATGGTTCTAAGCATATGGAACAGGATTTGATGATATTTGATACTCCCTCCGTTTCTCAATAAATGTCGTTAGGGTAAAAAAATACACATTAAGAAATCTAATAGTAGAAATTATAATATTTAAAAATGCATAACAATTTTAAAAAATTGTGTAAAAACGATGGTAAAATGTAGAGAGTTGTATCGAAGGGGATGAAATAGTGCTTTGAAAATACAAACAATAAATGAAAATGTGGTTAGAGTTATGTTTATAGAAACTTTGAGTATTAATAACACTTATAAAACCAAATATTATAAAACAAATTTTTAGAGTTCACATGACAAGTATAAGAAAACAAACGTAGTAACATAGTAAGGTAAAATGGAGAAAGAAAATAAATTTTACATATTGAGAATGAGAAAACTTTTCTTTTAAGACATATAAATGAACAATAACATTAAATGGGTTAAACTTGGGAACGATTTCATCAAATTAAACTTTGATGGTTCCAAAAAAGTAACTGGTGAATCTACATTTGGATTTATTCTCCGAGATCATAATGCAACAAAGATCTCTCTTGGCTTTGGGCGATGTGGTAACATATCGGCCCTGCATGCTGAAGCATGTGCGCTGAGAGAAGGACTCGTTGCAACTTATGATCTTGGAATGAAAAATATTGAGGTTGAAGGGGATTGTCTTACCCTTATTAACTTAGTTAATCGGGTTTGGAAACCGCCTTGGGATTTGGACTTGGTTCTATCTGACATTTCGTCTATTTTGGCTGGTTTTTGTCAGGTCAGAGTTAGGCATGTGTTTAGAGAGATCAATCGTGTGGCGGACGCGCTGGTTGAGTTAGGGTTCGGGGATCAGTTGGTGTCTAGTTCATCAATGGACCATGTTGATGAACTCATCCGGAAGGATGCTATAGGATGGAAAGTCTCGAGAAGATGATCCATTCTAACTGCTTACCCTGTTATTTGTAAAAAAAAATTAAATAATAAATATAAAAAATAAATAAATGAACAATAATATGGGAGTAGAATAAACTGAAAAAATTGACTAAACAAAGCCTTTTTTTTATTTTTGTTGAAACAAAGTAGACCCACCTTTTGTGCGGTGGTGATACAATTTAAAAAATCAGTTGGTAGAAAAGTCTAGTTTGAAATTAAAAAAAACTAAAATTTATGTCTTTTTCTAATAAATAAAAGTCGACCTAACCCTTAAATCCGACTAAATTTGATATGTTTCCATTTTACGTTTCTACAATTACTTGAATTGTGAGCCGATACTACGACCATCCTGCATGTTTGCAAGATACGTGCCACATTTGTCCTGTCGGTAGACTTTGAAGGTTTATTTGAAAATGTGAATGAAAAAATAATCCCAAACTTAGAGTCTGCTTGGTATTTTGGAAATATGGTTGATTATGACGAAAATTAAGATGAAGATGAAGAGGATGAAAATAGTAATTGAAATGGAAAAAAAAATCTATAATATGTGTTTGGTATGAATGTGGGATTATCGTGAATAAAACTGTGAGAAATGGATATGAATTTTTGTACTTTAGCCCAAACTGAATATGAGAGATTGATGGGTAATTTAGTTGGTTCTTCAATAATCCATTGAAAGGAGGATGAAAATTAGTTAGATATTTTCAACTTCATCCCTTCTTTTAGTAATCTCATTCAATCAAAACACACTTATTTTCAAATCAACTCAAATAATCTTTAAAATAATATTCATCTCATAAATAACCCCTCAACCGAACAAAGCCTTAATCTCCTGTAATAATCTTTGAATAACTCCTTCTTTTAAGCCTCACCTGTAACACACCAAATTCGTAGGACTCGGAGTGCTACTGAGCTAGGATCTCACAATGGATCCTAACCCTAACCTGACAACAAATTCACTAAATCTTACAACAAGGTACAAATAGATTAAAACGAAACATAAAACTGATATATATATATATATATATATATATATATATCAAAAAGTTGATACAAGGTATTGCTGAGTACAAAGTCAAAACATGAAACCGTACAACGTAAATAACCCATATCTCACAATGGATCCTAACCCTAACCTGACAACAAATTCACTAAATCTTACAACAAGGTACCAATAGATTAAAACAAAACATAAAACTGATATATATATATATATATATATATATATATATATATCAAAAAGTTGATACAAGGTATTGCTGAGTACAAAGTCAAAACATGAAACCGTACAACGTAAATAACCCATATCCCAAAAATACGCCAGGTGTACGTAATCCTCAGTAGATCACCCCTCTGGATCACTCTGCAGCTCTCCTAACCTGCAAATGATCTACAACACGGTATAAAACCGTTAGCTAACTATACACATATATAAGAAGATGCTAGAGCACAAACACACATCAATAATAGTAACACATCATCATTATATCACACATTTACCCGGTTTATTATCTTTAATAAGTTAAATCACTCAATCGTATAAATAGATTTTTATGAAGATATGTGACACGAGAAATATAATCCCCGCCTCTCAGTGCTCTAGCTAGTTGGAGTAGTATCAGCACACCTCCCGTGTACCCTATGGGAGTGGTGAGGGTCCTTCCCGTATACCAGATCTGGCCTGACTACAGAGAACCTCCCAGACTCCACTATGGGATGAAAGGGAAAGGTTATCACGGCCACTACAATGGGCGGTCAATATAACATAGGTCGGTGACCATAATAACACATGTTATAAAGCATATAACACACACACCACTCAAGCATACATCCAATGTAAGGATAGTAGCTAAGTAAGTCCTATGGACTTACCTCAATCACAGGAGTAACTCAAGTACGATCAACTCTCCGACTGGTCCACTCCAAACTGGAGGACAACACGGCCTATACAAGGCATACATATATATATCAAACTCCTATCACACAAAGGGGTCACACCTAGACCCAAGGGATCCATAAGGATCATATCCAACTCGTAACCTCAAGGCCGTAATCGGCATATCTATATCATACTCATCATAAACCGATACCTAGCATGGTACTAGTTCCCTCATACTAGGAAAGGAAAGGAGCTACCCAACTATGGGTAGTCCCGGGACAAGACGCACCTGCGTGATCAAGGGACGCAGGGGCGAAATGGATAACCCGCAGGCGCGGAAGGGAGCAGCCGCAGGGGCGGTGACAAGGTACGCAGGCAAGGCGCCGACGCTGGCGCGGGCGCTGCGGCACGGCTTCCGCAGGGGCGGTGATTTCCCGGTGCGGGGCGGCGACAGTGCAGAGCGAAACCCCGCGACTTGTCTTTCACTCTTCACGTGATTAAATCACATCTCCTCTCTTCCAGATTCCCATCCATACATATATATACACAAGTTAACATCACCCTATGATCAAGCATCTAATCTATGCTAAAGAAAGGAAGAATCAAGCAAAGAGAAGAAGAATAAGGAATAGGAAGCTTACCACAGTTGTGGTTAGCTAAAGGAATGATCACCAACACTCTTACTGGCTTCCAAGCACAGCAGCACTCATCAAAAGCATCATCATCATCAAAGCCACAACAAACTCTTCCAAAACCAAGGAGAAACAAGAACAAGATCAAAGAAGGTGAAGGAGAAGCAAGAAGGACGTGAGGAAAGCTGAAACATGGAATAAAAAGGAACCCTTGCTCAGCAAGGTAAAAGAAGAAGTAAGGGTGAAAGGTAAAGCACGGTCAAAAGAGTCAACAAAACCGGCTGCAGCCGCCGGAAACCGCAGGGGCGGTTCCATGAGCCGTAGGGGCGGAAACCCGCAGGGGCGGCAGTCAGGCCCGCGGGTGCGGTAAGGCCAATCTCGGTCAAGCCAAACTCGGCTAAGGACCAAGACTCGGTCCGAAAGAAAAGGGCTCTCACATCTCACCCCCTAAAAACAAGTTTCGTCCCGAAACTTGCAAAGTCCTGAAACCACTCGGACTCAAAAGCCGAGGTAAAACTCTCTATAACCTCAAGCCTAAGCATGGAGGAACTCATCCACTCCAGCAGCAACTATACTATCCAAGGCCCAGAGGAAAACCATCTCTAGCCAAACTATAAACGTATCCAAGGCCCAGAGGAAAACTCACACTTAGAGAACTTAGCATAAAGTTCTCTATCCCGCAAAACCTGCAATACAGTCCTCGGATTCCTGCATGCTCCTCTCCACTACGAGAGTATACCAGAATGTCATAAATAAAAACCACCACAAACTGATCCAGGAAGTCGATGAAGATATTGTTCATCAACTCCATAAAGACGGTTGGGGCATTCGTAAGCCCAAATGGCATCACTACAAACTCGTAGTGGCCATATCTTGTCCGGAATGTTGTCCTGTGCACATCCTGCTCCCTCACCCTCAGCTGGTGATACCCGGAACGCAGGTCAATCCTGGAGAACACAGCCGCTCCCTGTAGCTGATCTATCAAACCATCAATGCGCGGTAGTGGATACTTGTTCTTGATGGTCACCTTGTTCAGCTCTCTGTAATCTATGCATAACCTCAGTGATCCGTCCTTCTTCCGTACGAAGAGGATAGGTGCTCCCCATGGGGACACGCTAGGGCGAATGAAGCCCTTCTCATCCAACTCCTCGAGTTGCTTCTTCAGCTCCAGCATCTCGACAGGCGTCATCCGGTATGGGGCCTTCGAGATGGGTCTCGTACCAGGCTCTAACTCGATACTGAAATCCACACTCCTCTGAGGTGGCAAACTGGACGGCTCAGCAAAAACATCAGTAAACTCACAAACAACTGGGATATCCTCTAACACTAGACCCTCCCTCTCCTTCATGGCATAACACCAGAAGGCCTCGCAACCATGTGCAATCAGTCTATCTGCCCGTATAGCGCTGATAACTGTGCCTACCTTTCCAAGGTCCCAACCTCGGAAAACCTCTATCTGGTCTAACTTTGTAGAGAGGGTAACAGTCCTCCTACCTACATCTAGGACTGCAGAATGTCTAGCCATCCAATCCATACCTAGAATGACTTCTTCATGCTCTAATGGCATGACAAAGAAGTCAACTAGTAACACACGGGTCCCTACAGAAATGGGACAACCGTGAATCTCACGGGTACCTCTGACCCTACCACCATCGGGTAACCCTATAATAAAGGGCATCCCCTCAACTGTATCTAACCCAAGACGCTCTACACAGGCATCAGAAATAAAAGAGTGCGTAGCACCAATATCAAATAAAACTCTAACAGGTAAACCATGAATCAGAATGGTACCTGTAGCAGTAGATGCAGCTGGCTCCTCTGCACTCCTCAGCTCAAAAACACGACCCTGTGGGCCTCTGGTATCAGTGGTGCCCCCACCACGGCCTCTGCCTCTACTCGGCCCAAGAGCAGATCCTTGAGTCGTAAAGCGATCTGGGACTCTTTGATGTCCTTGTATCTGGTGATGTTGCTGAGGTGGCCTCTGCCCACCTCCTGCTACACTGGCAGGAGAAGAACCCTGCTGAGATGCAGCTCCGCCTTGGCGACAGTAAACGGCTCTATGACCCTATCTACCACAGGTAAAACACGTCACTAATGGCCTCATGCACTCGGGCTTCAGATTCCCTGGATCTCCACAGTTAAAACACTGACGTCCCTTCTCTGGAACCGGTGCAGATGAAGGCTGACCCTAGCGTCTCTAACCACGCCAACCACTAGCAGAACCACCAGTACAACAGGTCTGCCCTGTACGCTGCCTCTTCTCAGACCCTCTGGTTTGAGAAATCCTCCTCTGACTCGCCCGCTCTCGCTCATAGTCGGTGTCTCTATCCTGGTAGTCCATAAAGGACTCACAGTGAAATCCCGCCATATAGGCCCGGGTAGTATCCCTCAATCGTCGGGAAAAGAGATAAACGTGCTAGTTTGCAGAAGGTGCAGCTGGTCCCAGTAATGCCAGCTCCTCCTGAAACCTCCTGATGGCCTCAGAGACTGGTACATCCTCAAACCCAGCCTCAACAAAATCTCGCAGTTTCTCCCTCCTCAGTGAGGCAGGGAAGAAACGCTCTCTAATCATCGTCTTCATCTGATCATAACGTCTAAACCAGTGTTGTGCGAAGTCCCGAAATAAAGTCTGAACCAGCTCGATCTATCTGTCAGCTGGACAACGAATAGACTCCAAAGCTGAGTCTACATGCCTGATCCAGAGCTCAACCTCCAACCCCACCTTCCCAGTGAAAGGGGGTACACCCATCTGATGGAAAGCCTTCAACCAGGTATCTGGTCTAGGCCCTCTATGCTCCTCTGGTGCTCTGGCAATCTCAGCAGCAGGTACCTGTACAGTTGGTACCTGAGTAACGGTGTGGGACCTCTAAGATGGTCCCTCTTGTGCCTGTAAATATGGGGCACGTCTACCGGCTCTGGCAGCCTCCTCTACACGTCGGATATATGCTCGGAACTCTGATCCCCCATGGAGATACGATCAGACTCGCCAGACTGGGCTCTTTGTGCCACCTGTCTCTCAATTGCCCCGTTCCTAGTCTCAGGAACGACGCTCTCAGCAACCTCCTCATGTATCTCTCCCGCATGTGAACCGTCAGCAGGAGTCCTACCCCGTCCTCTAATTAGAGGGGGTCTACCTCTACCTCGCCTAACTGCAGGTAAGGATCTAGTCTGAACCATCTGCATACGACGTAAACCTATCTTAGAAGGCTATATATATGTCATATGTATATATCAAATCAATCATAACAGAATATCTATATATATACTGTCGAGATCTTTAGAGGGGCGATGGCTCACGTACACGATATCCCATACATTTTGTACTCATTTCAAAACCAAAACCTTTTGAAAAGTCAGACCCCTTTCGGGTTCTGTTTATTTATCTATTTGAACTTTATTGCAGATTACTAGTGCCATTGTTGTCAACCTGGCCTCTGATACCAACTTTGTAACATTCCAAATCCGTAGGACTCGGAGTGCTACTGGGCTAGGATCTCAAAATGGATCCTGACCCTAGCCTGACAACAAATTCACTGAATCTTACAACAAGGCACCAATAGATTAAAACAAAACATAAAACTGATATATATATATATATATATATACACATATCAAAAAGGTGATACAAGGTACTGCTGAGTACAAAGTCAAAACATGAAACCGTACAACGTAAATAACCCATATCCCACAAATACGCCCAGTGTACGGAACCCTCAACAGATCACCCCTCTGGATCACTCTGCAGCTCTCCTAACCTGCAAAGGATCTACAACACGGTATAAAACCGTTAGCTAACTATACACATATATAAGGAGATGCTAGAGCACAAACACACATCAATAATAGTAACACATCATCATGATATCACACATTTACCCGGTTTATTATCTTTAATAAGTTAAATCACTCAATCGTATAAATAGATGTATATGAAGATATGTGACACGAGAAATATAATCCCCGCCTCTGAGTGCTCTAGCCAGCTGGAGTAGTATCAGCACATCTCCCGTGTACCCTATGGGAGTGGTGAGGGTCCTTCCCGTATACCAGATCTGGCCTGACTACAGAGAACCTCCCAGACTCCACTACGGGATGAAAAGGAAAGGTTATCACGGCCACTACAATGGGCGGTCAATATAACATAGGTCGGTGACCATAATAACACATGCTATAAAGCATATAACATACACACCACTCAAGCATACATCCAATATAAGGATAGTAGCTAAGTAAGTCCTATGGACTTACCTCAATCTCAGGAGTAACTCAAGTACGATCAACTCTCCGACTGGTCCACTCAAAACTGGAGGACAACACGGCCTATAAAAGCATACATATATATATCAAACTCCTATCAAACAAAGGGGTCACACGTAGACCCAAGGGATCCATAAGGATCATATCCAACTCGTAACCTCAAGGCCGTAATCGGCATATCTATATCATACTCATCATAAACCGATACCTATCATGGTACTAGTTCCCTCATACTAGGAAAGGAAAGGAGCTACCCAACTATGGGTAGTCCCGGGACAAGACGCACCTGCGTGATCAAGGGACGCAGGGGCGGAATGGATAACCCGCAGGCGCGGAAGGGAGCAGCCGCAGGGGCAGTGCAAGGTACGCAGGCGACGCAGGCAAGGCGCTGACGCTGGCGCGGGCGCTGCGGCACGGCTTCCGCAGGGGCGGTGATTTCCCGGCGCGGGGGCAGCGACAGTGCAGAGCGAAACCCCGCGAGTTGTCTTTCACTCTTCACGTGATTAAATCACGTCTCCTCTCTTCCATATTCCCATCCATACATATATATACACAAGTTAACATCACCCTATGATCAAGCATCTAATCCTAAGCTAAAGAAAGGAAGAATCAAGCAAAGAGAAGAAGAACAAGGAATAGGAAGCTTACCACAGTTGTGGTTAGCTAAAGGAAGGATCACCAACACTTCTTACTGGCTTCCAAGCACAACAACACTCATCAAAAGTATTATCATCATCAAAGCCACAACAAACTCTTCCAAAACCAAAGAGAAACAAGAACAAGATCAAAGAAGGTGAAGGAGAAGCAAGAAGGACGTGAGGAAAGCTGGAACATGGAATGAAAAGTAACCCTTGCTCAGCAAGGTAAAACGAATAAGTAAGGGTGAAAGGTAAAGCACGGTCAAAAGAGTCAACAAAACCGGCTGCAGCTGCCGGAAACCGCAGGGGCGGTTCCATGAGCCGCAGGGGCGGAAACCCGCAGTGGCGGCAGTCAGGCCCGCGGGTGCGGTAAGGCCAATCTCGGCCAAGCCAAACTCGGCTAAGGACCAAGACTCGGTCCGAAAGAAAAGGGCTCTCACATCACCAAACGAAGCATATCATCTGGGATTGACATTCTTGTTCTCGGCAAATGCGTAAGCTAGGACGACGACGCCAACATTTGTGGAAAACACCTCCAAATCCTCATTGTAGTATGTTTGTTTGTGCATGGTTTGAACTTCGATGGGAACCTTAACGAGATTCATGATAAAACCGCTCAAGTTTTCTTGTTGCTTTGTTTATCTGTAAATCAGAAGTTCAAGTAAATTAAGAATCGAGGGCTTGTTCAGTTATGATTATGGAAATGAAAACGAAAAGAAAACAAATTTATTCCATTTTCACGTCATTGTACATTTATAAAGTAATCCCTAGGACGAAGGAATAATGATATATATGAACGATGTTTGTTGAAGATAATTAGTTTCTACATTGAAAGATTGGGACTCCCTAGTCTAGTATGTAAGGTCGGTGGGTTACTCCTCCTACTATCAATTGGTTTTAGGATGGAACTTCATCGGGTTTATGTGTGGGGTTTGGACCTAACGCACATGTGCGCTCGTATGCACACGACCCTCACTCTACCCGGCCCGTCTATATCGGACAAAGTTAAATTTATTTTGATTCAATTTCCTTTTCTTTTGATAGAATCAATTATTTTATGAATACGTTTCTTCTTTCTTGTGAACAAGAATCGAGATCTTACCTCTTCTTCCCAATCAATTCTCCATGTTAATATGACAAGTGCAATTACTTGGACCACCATTCCAGTCAACATTCCGATCCATATCCCCTGTGCATCATTCCAAACCATGCATTTGTATCAATATATCACACCGGTTTTTTTAAGCTTTTTGATCAATAAAGACATAATTTAAGAAATCTTATAGGTAAGAGCTTTTTATGCTTTTAGTAAAAAGCCCAAGTACTATTTTGTGGAATCATATATATATATAAAATTTTTAGGTTTTGTCAAACCTTTCATTTGGATAGAATTCAGGTCAAAGATATGAAGGACACACGTCAGGTAAATTTATCAAACAAATACACGGGCTCTGTTTTAAAATCAATTATTAATAGAAGGATTGACTCCTAAGTTTATATAATAGTCGCCTACTGAAATGTTATCGATATGGTACACTTTTTTTCCGTACGTCTCAACAACCCCTATGACCTTAACTCACGTACCTGAACGCCAAGTTTAGCTACAAACGCAAGCAAGCATCCAATGGGTATGCCGATGACGTAATATGACACGAGATTAATGACAGCAACTTTGGCCTGTGACCCGCAACCTATGGCTACCCCTGTATGACATGCATGATGCAGATAATCAAATCCAAGTGTTGAAAACACAGAATTTTCAGTATGGAAATTAACTTGCCTGAGTAAACCGCTTGGAAACTGCTAACAAACATAGTCAAAGCAAGCAAAATATAAAGATCAGCAGCAGCCTCAGCAACCTTATGATGACTTGTCAATAAGTACGGAATCGAGCGGCCAAAAATCACACAGACAAGGCCAAAGAATATGCCGAGAGCAGCCGCCATCCCCGGTAGGACCTTGACGGTAAACTTCACCGCCTCCATGTTTCCTCGCCCTAGCTCATTCGAGACTCTAACACTAATGTGTATACACAATATGTATATTAGTATGTTATATAAGAATTAAAACATCGATTAAGGTTATCAATTTCCTCGTACTTACCATGCGCCAGTTAAAAGACCAAGAGGTATCATAAACTCCCATGTATTAAGGTTCAAGCTGTAATTAAATGTCAAGTTAAAACATGGGGCGTAGTCAATCCAAGACTTTTAAAGATTTTGACTGAATTTTAACAATCTATGAAATTTGCTGATTCGGTGGGATATTTTAATTCTATATAGAGTTAAATCAGATTTTGTCAGATTCTATCAGATTAATACATGGCAAAAGAAATCATCCATTTAGTATGACTAGTTTATATAGCAAGTTTTTATTTAGTTATATACTAACAACTTATTCATGATCAAAAGAAATCATCTAGAAATAACATATAATTATAAATCTATTAAAAATCACAACCAACATCAGCATTTTAATTTACAATATTTTAATTTCTATTGTAAGTAAGCCAAGTACCTACTTATCAAATAAATTCTATTGATTTTCGATCGATTGCCTAATGATTTTATGATTAATTATATAGCAATATATATAATATATTAAAGCATATGATAAAGTACAATTGTACTGCAGAACACAGAAGATATTTTAATCATCTAATTATATATATACCGAGACTGCATAAACAAAAAAAAAAGAGTACATACGGTACAATGCTTTTTCTGAAACCGTAGAAGTCGCAAAATGAAAAGAGAAAACTGAGAGGAACGCTCACACGTTTCTTATGACAAATCAGTAAGACGAACCCAAGCACTCGAAGTCCATACAATCAACATGACGGAAAACAAGAGAAAGAACTAACCTCTGACGATGCACCGAGTCCAAGCACTCGAAAATGCTCAAAAATGTTGGTTTGGCCGTTAGGGTTCTTAAGTGTTGTAGTTAGGGCTGTGCAAAATTGACCTGGACCGGTTTTTTCCTGTCCGGTCCGGTCCGGTCCCCGGTCCAGGATTTTAGGAAATTCCGGTCCCGGTCCATTTCCGGTCCGGGTCGGACCGGAATTTATTTATATATATATATATATATATATATTAATTTAAATTTATATATCTTAAAAAATTATATATAGTTTGTATATATTTAATTAAAATATATACCTTTTGATTTTTTTTTGTTATTTGCAAAAATATATTTTTTTTAATTTATTTTATTTTATTCCGGTCCGAACAGGTCCGAATCCGGTCTGGACCGGACCACGGTCCGGTCCCCGGTCCAAGTTTTTGAAATTTCGGTTCACCGGTCCGGAAATTCTGATCCAGTCTGGACCGGGAACGGAAATTCCGGTCCGGTCCGGTCTGGACCGGATGCACAACCCTAATTGTAGTTTGTCGTGGAAATCTTTTGTGTTGGGAGAAGACTTCTATAGAGTTTATAAGTAATAACAAATCCTACAAAATCAATGAAATAATAGATTCTTTTTAAATCAATAAACTTTTAAATACCATAGAAATATTATGAAAAATTTAAAATCCTAATTGAATATTAAAAGATTTGTATGGACTTTTAAAAATTTATATTGAATACCCATAAACTTCTAAACTCTAAAAAATTCCAGTAAAATCTTAATTAAATACACCCATTAATTATTACAAACATGTGAGAGAGATTGAAGCTAAGAATAAGGAAAGATTTTACCAGATAGAAAATGCAGACACTTGTACTACAGCATCCTTTGAGTATCCTGCTATCAAGACGAGAACCGAACTGTACCATAGCTCAAAGCTAGAGAATGTATATAGAAAAAGAAATTAGGGTTCATGAATTACGAAACTTATGAAAATTATGATAGGTTATCGTAACGTAGAAGAAGCTCACGGAGCTTATGGTAATTTACTTCCATCAAGTTTATAAAAAAAAAAGCTTGGTCAATCAACAACTAATTTAAACTACACATAAGCTTTCATCTTCGTCTCCAATAAGCTCGTAGTTATCGAATAGACACATATACGAACAACAAGCTAGCTCAGAGACTCACCAGATCATGAATCCCGAAGAAATGGAGAGTTTAATAACCGGTACGAGATCAAGAAACGCGAGCACGGAGAAGCCCTTCCATGTTTCCTTACACCAACCACCAAAGACATAAACCCATTCACTAAAAACGAAGCTCCATTGAGATATGACCATGGCGGTCATTGCACCAGAAATCCCGAGATTGAGCTTGATGACAAAGAGCCATGAGAGGAGCAAATGAAGAAGTAATATCCCCGAGGATACGTACCCGAGAATGGCGTTCTTCATTTGTGCTTGTAAGAACATTTGGATAGTCAAGGAGAATACAAACGTATAAACAACCGGTATGAACCACAACGAAATACTCCCGGTTGCTATTGATATATCTTCGTCTTGTCCAAGCAACTCGTAAATATGAGTCGAAAAGATCAAGAGCGGAAGCATGATGGAAACTGTCACAAAGTTAACAATCCATGAGCGTTGCAAGTAGATTCCCATCATATGGTATTGCCTCGCCCCGAATGCTTGTCCGCAAAGAGTATCGGTTGCAGTCGACATTCCTATCTGCAGATTTAAAATTATTGAATCTTTATGTATATATATATATACACGTATGATCGAGAAGAGTAGCTATAGCTTACAGTAATGCCATTGATGAAGCGCATGGAGATGGACTGAACGAGAGCGTAAGCGGCGGGGTCGACGGAGCTGACGTGTCCGATGAACGATTGCGTCACTATGAACACCGCAAAAGATGTCAGCCTAACGACCATCGATGGAAGCGTGATCTTAGCGATGGTCTTTGTCTCTTCCCACAGTTTCTTCCACAGCTTTGTTTCGTCGGTAACATTTTCTTCAGGAATTGCTGATTCCACTCCGTCGACATCCATGATCTTACGACGTTCTCTGTAATTGATTTAATTCATTTTATATATATATATATATATATATATATATATATATATATATATATATATATATTGAGATGTGAGGCAATTCAGCTGAGATCCAGTTTGGAGTAATGGGATTAATGGTTACAGGAAATTTCAATTGGGTTGACCGTCTGAATTTTCTTTCTGCTACCCGTAAGAACACAATAATAAAAACAAATTTCCTGCATTAATCATGGAAATATTTTATTTATTTTGTTTTGTTTTACGGCTTTACGCAGTTGACCTGAGTTCAAGCGGAACAAAAGTCCAACAAGAGGAAATATGATTTTTGTGGTACCCTTTAGTGTGCTCACAGTTGGTAGGCATGTCAGTCTTCCCCGCAACCACGAACTTGTCCCGGAAAATAAACCTGTAATTGTAAGAGTGAAATACAGATGACGGGTGAGATGACGGATCGGATATAGGTGGACGGCTCAGATCATGACCATCACCCGTACACATCACCGAGTCACCGACACCTTTACCCGTTGTTAAACTATTGTAAAGTTTTTTAATAAATAAGATTGAGGTGAAAATTATTTAATTCCTTGAAAAAACCATCATGATCTTGACATGGTATACCATTTATTTTCATCCTTAAAAACTAACGTACTGAGCTCGAACCTTATAGATAGTACTGGGTGCATGTTCTGAAAGCGGGCCAAGTCGACACCCTAGCTCGAACCTTAGAATTAGGGTGGGAAAAAATCCAGCTAATTCCGGTTTCGTCCCGGTTTTATCCCAATTTCCGCGAGATTTCATTAAAAATTTAAAATCCTGTTCCGAACCCGTTCAATCAAAAACTATCCGAGATGGAATATGAGTCTTAACTTCTTCATCCCGCTAGGTCCATCCCGTCTCGTATATAATAAAAATTATAATTTAGGATAATAAATATAACTAAAAATCCTAAGCATTAGTGATATACTTTATATAGTTATTATATAGCTATGCTTATATATTTACATAATAAACCATATTGGTCAAACCGTCAAAATGAAAAAATGACCGAAATTTATGTAGACGTGTTTTATCATAGATATTTTGAAATTTAAATGTAAACTATAATATGTTATTATGAATATTTGAAAACTTTAATGTTTTTGTATTTTAAGTACAATAGATATGAGTATGTTTGTGGATAAAGCGTAAAATATATACACAATAAATAAATTAATGGACAAACGTGATTGGGCCCGTTCCAATCCCATCCCATATAAAATTATCGGAACGGGACTAGATGACCTCAATCCTATCTCATCCCGTCCCATATGCCCACCCTACTTAGAATAGTATAGCATGGGGTTTGATTTCTTATTTTGAAGATATATGTAATAACAAATGTAAAATTGAAAAAAAAAACTCATATTTAAGGGAAAATTTTACGAAATGACATTGCTTTCATAAGCAGTAGGAAAAATAGTACAAACTTTTAATATTGCAAAAAATAGCTTTACTCATAGATGAAATCCATCTAAACCTATTATATAATAGGTTTAGATGGATTTCATCTATAAGTAAAGCTATTTTTCGAACGTAAGCATAATTAAAATAACAGTTTTAGCACGCAAGACTATTAGATATTGGAAAAGTCATAGACTTACAGGACCATAAAACAAGGTGGTTGAGGTTGAAGAATTAATGGTTGTGATTAGGGTTGTGTATATTTGGATATTTGATATGAACCTTTGTATATTCGATCTAATTATTTATAAGAGGTCGATCTGAATTAGATATGAGAGTATAATCGGACATCTGACATTTTTAGTTGGATCGGATATTAGATTTGAAATCTGACGATATTCGATTCGTAGTTATTACTATCCATCAGATTTCAGAACCGGCTTTATTTTGAACGTCCGATCCGTATCCGACATCCGAAAAACTCTCCCAAAATCATATTCGAATGAATAATTTATGTATAATTTCGGATTCAAAATTTTCCAGTTTAAATCTTCGGGTTAGTAAAATTAGACACTTTTATAGTATATATGCAGACCGCGCGGAAAAAAAAAATGTTTGGGTGAAAGAGAGCACCAAAGTACTACTCACGCACTGGGATATATATTAGGAAAAAGGAATACAAACTAATCATCCGTGGAAACAAAGCTACTATTTGCGCGGACGAAAAAATTACTAACGCGACTATTGAAGCGGATTCCGCTTCCGTCCCAAGGTGGGGCGTAAAACGGATTCTGCATCTGCCCCAATAATGTCAAGGCAAATCTGGGGCGGATGCGGAATGCGCATCCGCCGTATTTTTTATATTTTTTAATCTGTCCCAATAATGTGAATTGAATTGTGAAGCCAAATGAGGCTAAATCTGGGGCGGATGCGGAATCCGCTTCCGCCCCAGTTTTTTTTTTTTGGCAAGTCTTGGCGTATTCGGAAACCGCTTCCGCCTTGTACCCTTAGTAATTTTCGGCCGCCCGGATAACTTCACTCGTGGGAAATTAACCCCTTAAGCATCCACAACAATTAAGGGAACAGTTCCTGAGGGGTTTGTCCAAAACATAGAGTCTTGAACCAAAGAGAAAGGAAAATTAGCCAAAAACATTCACGACAAAATTACCCTCCCGCAACACATGACCAAGCTTAATAACCCATTCTTGAATAAAATAGCCTTGGCAACGTAAAACCTGACTTGATAGCGGGTGTATATAGTCGACACCCTCCTGCAACGACTTCAAAACCACCATAGAATCAATATCAACACAAACCCGTCGGTTACCACACTCCAAGCCCTATGCCACCCTCGTAACTCCGCAATAGGAGCCGAGTGATCCCTAGATTACACACAAATTAAAACCTATAAGCTATTGTCCATCACTATCCCTAATACAACCACCAGCTTTTGCGAGCCTTGGATTTACTTTAGATGCACCATCCGTATTTAATTTAACCCAGCTAGCACAAGTCCTTTCCCACTACACGAAGCATTTAGAGTTCTTCTTAGGCCTCCTATCACCATGTATAAGCTCGAAAGCATGTATATTCTCATCATATTTAGCCTTGATAAAGGCAAATTTGTCCATTAGCCGGATCCGTCTCCCTGAATGTGCGTCCATTGCGCCAACGCCAAATCCAACAGAGCGAGAGAAGGAACATACTGTTCCAATAGAGGGGCGGGGTTCATATTAGCCAACATACATATTCTCATAAATCGAAACATGGTAATCAACCGAGAAGCACAAAACATGATAGGATTAAGGGACCAACTCAACCCAAATCCGACGCGCATGAACACAATCCGTGAATAAATGAAAGAAGATCTCAATAAGGCTGCAACTATTTGGACCGGATCGGATCGGACTGGAAATTCCGGACATAAGACAAAGGGGAGATTGGATCTTCCTGGCGCACCCCCATAGTCATAGGAAAATAGTCCGATCTCTTCCCATTTGAAAGCACCCTCATTGAGCATGTCGACACACACGTATGGATCCAATCACTCCATTTAGCCGACAACTCCACACCCCGAATGGTATCATCAATAAACTCCCAACGAAGACGATCGTAAGTCTTCTCAAGATCGAGTTTGAGGACCATCACTCCTCTGGTACCTTTCTTTTTTTCTCATAATTAATGTGAGCAACTTCTTGAACCAACACGATATTATCCGAGATCATGCATCTAGGAATAAAGCTACTTTACATGAGACTGACAATGTGCTTCATTAATAACTTCATCTGATATACCACAATCTTCATAATAGTCTTATAAAAGACGTTGCTGGTCGGCCTAAACTAAGTAATGTCGTCAGGTTTAACCACCTTTCCGATCAATGTAATAAGGGTTTCATATATACTAGGGGGAAGAGTACCATGAGTCCACGGCAATACTAGCTTGACAACGTACTTTCACTAATTAAAATTTAAACATATCAGTACAAGGTACTCAGTATTCAATTCTCTTAATGGAAAGTCTAGTTTGTTGTGCAGAAAGTCTAGTTTTCATGAAGTGTCTTATATTATTAGGCACTTCTGGTTTAGTTTTGTGCTATTTAAACCATTATAGCTTAACTAGTTGTCTTCAAAGTTGCAATCGGTGTTCACCTTCGAAGTTTATCCTATATGCTCCTTTTAGTAACTACCATTATAATCATAAAATATAAAATCTTTGTTGTGCATAAAATTTGATATCGGATGGAACTCAAGAAGACAACTAAAGTTGAAGTTCAATGATTTTTTTAATTTTATTTTTCATTTTCCATCTAAATTTAATCTAAGATCAACACAATTGTCTTGTACTGAAGTTTAGATTTATTCGCATATCTTTTTCAAAATATATTTTCACCGGTCTTTACACCTTTTTAAATTGATGAACCTCGTGGGAAGGTTTACCTAGGTCTTTTCAAGATTTCAAAATGTAAATGAGTTTTTTAATACTCGTCGAACCGATGGATTGAGAGCTACATGAATTAGAAAGCACGGTCTTAGTTTGTCTATGGCCAAAACTATTTTAGATGATTACCTGTTTTATTATTTATCATTTACAATCTTATAGTTTTACCACGTTATAGTGGGAATTTTATACTTCCTTAGATCCTTCATCCCTATAATCTTCCCAAACCGAGACTTGTTTCCCCATAACCTCAATACAGCGAAAGAGAAAGTTGTTCATAATTACCTCAAGAATGCCCTTTCTTACCTCAAGTTGACGAATGGAAGATTCGGAAAAAAGGACGAATGCATCATTGAAGATGAGAGATAAACAAAGGCTTCCAGCTCCCCGAGCTCACAACACAATCAATAAAATGCTCAAGTTGTACCAAACATAAGACAAAGGGGAGATCGGATCTTCCTAGCGCACCCCTTTAGTCATAAGAAAATATTCTTATCTCTCCCCATTCAAAAGCACCCTCATCGAGTCTATCGACACACACATATGGATCCTATCACTCCATTTAGCCGACAACTCCACGTCCTAAATGGTACCATCAATAAACTCACAACGAAGGCGATCGTAAGCCTTCTCAAGATCGAGTTTGAGGACCATCCCTCCTTTCGTGCCATTCTTCTTTTTCTCATAATTAATGCGAGCAACTTCTTGAACCAACACGATATTATCCGAGATCATGCATCTAGGAATAAAGCTACTTTACATGACACTGAAAATGTGCTTCATTGATAACTTCATCTGATTCACCATGATCTTCATAATAATCGTATAAAAGACGTTGCAGAGAATGGTCGGCCTAAATTGAGTAACGTCATCAAGTTTCGCCACAGTTCCAATCAATGTAATAAGGGTCTCATTAGAAGGGGGAAGAGTACCACGAGTCCACGGCAATACTAGGTTGACAATGTACAAGGTACTCATTATTCAATTCTCTTAGTGGAAAATCTAGTTTGTTGTGCGGAAAGTCTAGTTTTCATGAAGTGTCTTATATTATTAGGCACTTCTGGTTTAGGTTTGTGCTCTTTATGCCATTATAGCTTTACTAATTGTCTTCAAAGTTGCAATTCGTATTCACCTTCGAAGTTTATACTAACCTATGTGCTCCTTTTAGTAACTACCATTATCAACATAAAATATAAAATCATTGTTGTGCGTAAAATTTTATTTCGGATGGAATTCAAGAAGACAACTCAAGTTGAAGTTCAGCGATTTCTTTTTTTAAAGTTTTCGTCTAAATTTAATTTAAGATCAACACAATTGTCTTGTATTGAAGTTGAAATTTTTTTACATGTCTTATCACCGATCTTTGTACCTTTTTAAACTGATCAACCTCATAAAAAAGTTTACCTTAGCATTAGGATCAGAACAAAATAAACAACCTGATTCGGATTAAGTGAAGACCATCGGCCTTCAGCAACCACCTTTTTAGAGCCACTCAAATCTAACATATTGCAGTTTTTTCTTTGAATTGTTCAAACTCTAGCAAAAAAAATAAATTTTATTTTCATAATATAAGCTCATAAATTATAAGTGAGACTAGTGCAATGTCTGCATCGCACCTTGTGCAGGTGATTTTAGTTATTTTTTTATGTTTACTTGTTTATATAACTAAAACTCATGCATTAAATATTATGATAATTATTTGTTTATTTTATAACCCAAACTTTGTGCGGAGTTGAATTTTAATTATTTTTTAACATTCGTAAATTATAATGTATAGCCGAAGAGAAAATAAACGAACAATAGCGAAATTTGAAGATTGAAAATCGGTATAAAAAAGAAGAAGAAGAAGAAGAAGAAAAAATGATCAATATAAGGAAACGGGAACTGAATGAAAGACGATGAGATATGATTAGTATATATAGTGTGAGAGTTTAGCGTACATGAAAAGTTTAGGTTTTATCGTTAACTAACGTACAAGAGAAGTTGACAAATATTATTAATTTAGTTATTTTTAATGAAAAAATAATTATAATTATTTTAAGTAATCGTATAGGAGAAGAATGATTTGATAATTTTTTGATTTACGTTAAATATTGGTTAAAAGAATCAAACGAAATCTTTGACGGTTTCGATATTTATAGAGAAGATCATCTGATCGAAATCTTTTATATTTTATAATTTTTTTAATTTTTATTTAGCAAATAAGATTTATTTGCTTAATTAGATGTTTTAAAAAAATAGTTATCATCGGAAAAATCGAGGGACTATCACGTCAGCTTTAGCGACAGCCCTTTTAGTATGATATAAATTGTAAATTACGTCAGTACGTGTATGTGTAGCAAAAGACAAAAAATTTACCCACAGACAATTTATAATCTTTTAATATATTTAGTGAAATATAGAGTCATTTTTGTATGTCGGTGAGGATCAAAACGAATATTTAAGGTGTTATACAAATTTTGTAATTCGGAAGAAAAGGCACAATTTTACATCATTAGTCAATATAGAACACATAAATTGTATTTGGTGATAATGAAAGATGGTAGCAACATATATTTGGAATAATAATTACTCTAGTGGCGTGTTGGGCGGTTGGGCCTTCTAATGAAATAATTTTTGCATAACTTAATTGGCTGGGCAGTGAGCGGAAGTTATGGCAGTTAACACAGGTCGGCGGCGGCGACGAACCAGCGCTTCTGGAGCTCTTTCTATCTCGGTTTACCTAATGACATGACAAGTAAACACAAATCACTTTCTTCAAATCAATTCATTGTATACTTAATAGCTAATAACCTTCGATCTCCTGGTTAATTGCAATATGCTCTTATTGCTCTACCATTTGTTTCTATTGGAATCCACCTTGTTCGACTAATTTACCATATTCAATTCATCTTGATCCTCTGATTGAGAATACAAGCCACAAAGCTATAAGTGGACAAATAGTCTGAAATTAACCACTTATACAGTCAGATTAAAGCAATCAAATATGAATCACAGTAATTCAAAATTGAATAAACCGAAATTGGCCATGCCCATTTTTGTCCTAGTGCAGCGTCAGATCATATCAATAGTCTCTTCCTTTTTACTGTAGCTCACAAATTAAATATTAAAAGACATACCTACTAGAAATTTGAATAAAAAAATCCCACCTGAAAAATAAATTTACTTGATGATACTGTTTACAAGTTTTGACTTGGATATGAATATGCAACTTAGCTTAGTAAGTTAGTAGGATTTGTTACTTTAAAAATCAAAGTACTTTTCACCCAAAATAAATAATAATGTCACCGCACCACAAATCTTCCTATTTTTTTATCTAACTACAACAATCAAGTTTTTGTGATAGTTAGGAATTTACTTATATATCAGTGGATTATACTAGTGTTGATGGTTTATACTAGTGTTTTTAGTGCATATTTGTCTCTTATAGAAGTGTTTCTGTTTTCTTATATTCAACTATTGTTTTCTCAAACTTCCATAGATTTTTTTTTACTTCTTTTGTCAGAAATGGATCACCCAAGAATGAGAAGGTTAAGACAACTCCACGTGATTTTTGTGATCGTTAGGGTGTCGATGATCTTGTATTTGATGTGGTACATGATGAGTATATCGGTTAGGAGAAGTATTCAACTACAAGGAGGGAAAAGGTTTAGGAAAAAACTAAGACTTCAAATATTGAGTAGATTGATAAGAGAAAGTGATGTATATTGTCATAATGAACTTCGTATGAAAAGAAATGTGTTCAATGTGTTGTGTGAGATGCTTAGAGATCTTGGGGGATTGAGTGGGACAAAAAACATGTCAATTGAGGAGATAGTAGCTATTTTTCTATACACTTTGGCTCATTACAAGAAAAATAGGTCAGTTACACATTTTTTTATTCGAAGTGGAGAAAGTGTAAGTAGACATTTTAATCATTGTTTGATGGCTGTCTTGAAACTCCACGAGCATTTGTTGAAAAAGCCGACGCCTATTTCTGATGAATGTGAGGATGACAGATGGAAATGCTTCAAGGTATAAGCCTATCTCATTGCATTCTAAGACCAAGTCTAACGTATATCTTTTTAACTAATTAGATTACCTTTGTTGTGTAGAATTGCTTAGGAGCATTAGATGGGACATATATTAGTATGACGGTACCTTTTGGAGAAAAGGCAAAGTACCGAACAAGGAAAGACACAATTTCCATGAATGTTTTAGGAGTTTGCACTCCTAACATGGAATTTACTTATGTATTGGCGGGATGGGAAGGCTCAGCACATGATGGTCGAGTTCTTCGAAATGCACTAACTAGGCCAGATGGGTTAAGGGTTCCTAGAAGTAAGTTCAATTAGATCAACTACCTTTATCCTCAACTTATTGTTAGCCTAGAAATAACCTTTTTTTATTGTTGAAGGTTGCTATTACTTAGTGGACGGGGGATACGCAAATTCTGAAGGGTTTCTTGCACCATATAGGGGACAACGATATCACCTTAGGGAATGGGGTAACCGGCAACCTTCTAGCGCAGAGGAATTTTACAACATCTAACAAAAGTAACCCTTTCCGTTTCCTTTCCATCTTCTTAACCATTTCCTTTCCGTTTCCATTCCCCTCCTCAAACCAAACGGGCCCTAAGTATGAAAAAATAGATAATCGTGTTAAACCATTTCTAAACATTTGATTTCTTATTTTTATGTGTTATGATTTTGAGGGCGTAAAGATAATTCAATAGTTTTAAAATAAAATTTGTACTACAATTATACTGTAATAACCGGAAAATTTTAATAACTTTCCTTTTTATTTTAAAATCTTTATTTAATCCGAGAGCCGAATCGAATACGGATAATTAATTTAAACTAAACCAAACCCTCTAATCTTCTTCACAACCAAACCAAACCAAACCAGCCCTAAATCCCTGGACCGGCCTAGTGGGCCAGATCCACCTTTACCTCGTCACGGCCCATTACCCACCTTGCCTATCTCAGCACCTCGGTCCACTACCTCTCCTCTCCAATACAGCGCCGGCCCGTTGTGCACGTAAGACCAATGGAAAAGAACGAACGACGTCGTTCAGAATCACCTTCTTCCCGACTCGTCTCCCTCGCAATCGTCCCCTGCCAATGACCATTATGCTACCTAGAAGGAAGATGAAGCCCGGTAGTAATGGCTCCGGTTACGCCACAACATTGATGACCGGCTTCAATGCACACTAAGGGACTAATGAACCGCCTACACCAAGACTACTCTCTCCCCTGGGCTAGCCCTAACGCCGTCTAGCCTAACTCCCTTCCCCTGCTCCTTCTCACCGACGACATGACCAATCCCTATCACCTTCGAAGACTGCCAGGACCATCTTTCACCTATACCCCCAACACATCACCGCCGGAGGACTCGAACACCTTCTCCCTCTCACAGTCCTTGGTTTCGGCCATCCTCTCTTTTTCTCTCCTGAACGCACCTTCACCCTCCTCCACCACTGCACCGTCGTTTACCTGCCGTCTGCACCACCAACCACACCACCTCCACCTCCCCTCATGCCCTATGCTCTGACGCCGGAGGAAGTCTTCGTCGTCCCTAGAAGCTGCGTAGGAAGCCGGCCGCCCTCTTCTCCTCCTCTCTGCAGAGTAACCATGGCGGGAAGAAGATGGGTTGTAGTCGACCCTCGAACCCGCGACGTAGGGCGCTCGGCTAACGGAGATGCCTCCCTTCCTTGAGTATTCACAGGTTTCGAACCTGAGATCTGTGTGTAATGCTGAAGGCAAATATTACGTTGTTTATGAGGTTCGAACACAAGACCTCTGTGTTATTGAATTAATTCCGCTGAAAACTTGTTTTGTGCCACTTCCAAGATTCGAACCCTGTCTTGTTGGTGTGCCTCGCCCCACTGGTAACCGCTGCCCTGGAGGATCGAACTAGAGACCTCAAGCTCCATGTCCAACCTTGCCAACCGACACCATCTGGTGGCACGTACCGTTAACTTTCCAACCGTTTCCGTTCCGGTTAGACTTGAAACACGAAACCGTTTAACCCCGTTAATTTAAAATCCCATAAATATTTAATCAAGTATTATAATCATTTAATTAATTATTGTTGTGATAACTTAATTATTAATTATAGGATGAGATATAGTTGAAGTATATCACGTTGAAATAATCGATAATTGCGGAATTAGTTTGGAATGATCGGAATGTTAGAACGGGAACAAATCATGAATTGTTATGTCGTTAGAATCGGAATGAGAACTATGAAAATTTAATCAAGTGTATTATAACGTGTAAGAGCCTTAGTCTTTGAGAACTAGTTTAGCCTTAGCCGCCCCGGCGGGTCTATGAGGCCGCCCCTGCGGCTCCTCTGTTGTTCCGCCCCTGCGGCCAGGAAACCCGCCCATGCGGTTTCCTGCGGCTGCAACCGGCTTTGTTGACCTTTGACCCGTGCTTTACCCTTTCTTCTTCTTATTCTTTCCCTTGGCTGATCAAGGGTTTCTTCTTCACTTCTCTTCCTCAATTGCTCACGCCCTTCTTGCTTCTCCTTCTCATTCTTGATCTTGTGCTTGGTTTTTTCCTTGAGTTTGTAAGAGAGTTGTTGTGGTGGATGTTGATGTTGATGCTAGTGGTTGGTATGCTGAGCTTGGAAGCCAACTATTGTGAGTGTTGATCTTCCCTACAACCTAGGACCACAGGTGTGGTGAGTGATCTTCTCTTTCTCTTCTTCCTTTCTTTGATTCCATCTTCCTTAGCTTAGGATTAGATGATTGAGTGTAGTTTGATGTTGGTTTGTGTATGTGTATGCTTGTATGTGACTTTGGATGAGAGAAGACGTGGTTTGATCACATGAAGAGCCGAAGAGGAATCACGAGGTTTCATTCTGCATTGTTGCCGCCCCCGCACCTGGAAGCCGCCGCCCCTGCGGACTCCGTGCCGTGCCTGCGCAGTGCCTGTGTTGCCAGCGACCTTTGTCACCGCGCCCGCGGCTGAGTTCTGCCGCGCCTGCGGGTTGCTCACTCCGCCCCTGCGTCTCTTGTGTCACGCAGGTGCGTCTTGTCCCGGGTCTACCTAGAGTTAGGTAGATCCTTTCCTTTCCTAGTTTGAGCGGTAATGCATGTTAGATATGTGTTGAGGATAGATGGCTGATAAGTATGTTTCGTTATGCCTTGTTGCTAAGTAGTGTTATACTCCAGATTGGAGTGGACTGTGTTTGAGGGTTGATCGAGTTGAGACGACTACGAGGTTGAGGTAAGTCCGTAAGACTTACTTTGTTGCCATCCCTATATTGGATGTGTGTATGAGTGGTGTGTGGTATATGCTTGATAGCATGTGTTATGGTTTATTACCGATCTATGGTATATTACCTGCCCATTGTAGGGCCGTGATAACTTGCCCTTTCATCCCGCCGGGAGTCTGGGAGGTTCTCTGTAGGCAGGTCAGACCTAGTAAACGGTTCGGGCACTCCCCATTCCCTTAGGGTACACGGGGAGGTGTTCCAGGCACCATTTCAGCTGGCTATTGGACCCAGAGGCGAGGATTGTATATTCCTCGTGTGACATATGTTTATATGGATATATATATATATATACGAGTTGATTGCTGGACTTTATAAAGATAATGAACCAGGTAAATGTGTGATATCATGTTGACATGTTTAGTATTCTTTGATGTGTGTTTGTGCTCTGCATCTCTTATATATGTGTATGGTTAGCTAATGGTTTTATACCGTGTTGTAGATCCTTTGCAGGTTAGGAGAACTGCAGAGTGATCCAGAGGGGTGATCTGATGAGGGCTCCGTACACTGGGTCGTCCTCGTGGGATGAGATCTTTTGACTATGTATATGGTTATGTTTTGTTGTACTCAGCAGTACTTTGTATAAACATTTTGATATTTATATATATCAGCTTCATGTTTTGTTTTAATCTATATGTGCCTTGTTGTAAGATCAGTGAAATTGTTCTTAGGCTAGGGTCAGGATCCATTGTGAGATCCTAGCCCAGTAGCACCTCGAGTCCTACGCATTTGGGGTGTTACAAAGTTGGTATCAGAGCCCAAGTTAACAACAATGGCACTAGTAATCTGCGATAAAGGTCGAATAGATAAATAAACAGAACCTGAAAGGGGTCTGACTTTTCAAAAGGTTTTGATATTGAAATGAGTACAAAATGTTTTGGGATATCGTGTACGTGAGTCATCGCCCCTCTGAAGATCTCGACAGTATATATACAGATATTCTATTGTGATTGATTTGATATATACATACGGCATATATATATAGCCTTCTGAGTTAGGTTTACGTCCTCTGCAGATGGTTCAGACTAGAGCCTTACCTGCAGCTGGACGGGGTAGAGGTAGACCTCCTCTAGGTAGAGGACGGGGTGGGATTCCTGTTGTTGATCCACGTGCAGCTGAGGAAATCCGTGAGGATGTTGCTGAGAGTGTCGTCCTTGAGATTGGGAATGGCATTGCTGGGAGACAGGGTCCACAGCGAGTCCAGTCAGATGACTCGGATCGTGTCTCCATGAAGGGACCAACCTTCCGCGAGTACATTAGACGTGTTGAAGAGGCTGCCAGAGCAGGTAGGCGTGCCCCTGATCTGCCAGCACAGGAGGGATCATCTGAGAGATCCCATGCAGTTACACAGGTGCCAGCTGCACCGGCACCTGCCGTTGAGATTGCTCGAGCTATAGAGGAGCATAGAGGGTCTCGACCAGACACTTGGTTGAAGGCTTTTCATCAGATGGGAGTACCCCCTTTCTCTAGGAAGGTGGGGTTGGAGGTTGAGCTCTAGATAGGACATGTAGACTCAGCTCTAGAGTCTATTAGATGTCCAGCTGATAGGCAGATTGAGTTGGTGCAGACTTTGTTCAGAGATTTGGCACAACACTGGTGGAGGTCTGTACGAGTACAGGTTACTAGCTATGAACAGATGAGGACTATGATCCGAGAGCGTTTCTGCCCTGCCTCGCTGAGGAGGGAGAAACTGCGAGACTTTGTTGAGGCTGGGTTCGAGGATGTACCGGTCTCAGAGGCCATCAGGAGATTTCAGGAGGAGCTGGCATTACTGGGTCCAGCTGCACCTTCTGCAGATCAACATGTGTATTTGTTTTCCCGAAGGCTGAGGGATACTACCCGTACTTATATGGCGGGTTTCCACTATGAGTCTTTCATGGATTATCAGGACCGGGCTTCTGATTATGAGAAAGAGAGGGCCAGCCAGAGGAGAGCTTCTCAGACCGGAGGGTCTGAGAAGAGACAACGGACTGGGCAGACCAGTGGTACTAGTGGAGTTGTTGGTTCAGGGTGAGGCCAGAGTCTCCAGAGTCATCCTTCATCTGCACCGGGTGTAGATAAGCGAGTACAGTGCTTCAACTGCAGTGAGTATGGGCATATGAGATCAGAGTGTATGAGGCAGCATGTGACTTGCTTCACTTGTGGAAGACCCGATCACAGAGCTATCTTCTATAGACGAGGGAGAGCTTCATCACAGCAGGATTCTTCTCCTCCTAGTGCAACAGGGGGTGGGTAGAGGCCACCTTAGCAGCAGCATATGCAAGGACAACAAAGAGTCCCAGATCGCCCTACGACTCAGGGATCTGCTCCTGGGCCAAGTAGAGGCAGAGGTCGTGGTGGGAGCACCACTGACACCCGGGGCCCACAAGGCCGAGTTTTTGAGTTGAGGAGTGCAGAGGAGCCAGCTGCACTGACTGCTACAGGTACCATTCTGATTCATGGTTTACCTGTTAGAGTCTTATTTGATACTGGTGCTACGCATTCTTTTATTTCTGATGCCTGTGTACAGCGTCTGAGTCTAGAGGTACCCGTGAGATTCATAGTTGTCCCATTTCTGTAGGGACTCGTGTGTTACTAGTTGACTTCTTTGTCATGCCGTTAGAGCATGAGGAAGTTATACTAGGTATGGATTGGATGGATAGACACTCTGCAGTCTTAGATGTAGGTAGGAGGACTGTTACCCTCTCTACCGAGTTACGTCAGATAGAGGTTTTCCGAGGCTTGGACCTTGGAAAATCTGGCATGGTTATCAGTGCGATACGAGCTACGAGACTGATTGCACAAGGTTGTGATGGCTTCTGGTGTTATGCCATGAAGGTGGGGGAGAGCCCAGCATTAGAGGACATCCTAGTTGTTTGTGATTTTGCAGATGTGTTTGCTGAGCCGTCCAGTTTGCCGCCTCAGAGGAGTGTGGACTTCAGTATTGAGTTAAAGCCTGGTACGAGACCTATCTCGAAGGCCCCATACCGGATGGCACCTGTTGAGATGCTGCAGCTGAAGAAGCAACTTGAGGAGTTGGCTAGGAAGGGCTTCATTCGCCCTAGTGTATCTCCATGGGGAGCACCTGTCCTCTTCGTACAGAAGAAGGACGGATCACTGAGATTATGCATTGAATACAGAGAGCTGAACAAGGTGACCATCAAGAACAAGTATCCATTGCCGCGTATTGATGAATTGTTAGATTAGCTTCAGGGAGAGACAATGTTCTCCAACATTGATCTGCGTTCCGGGTATCACCAGCTGAGGGTGAGAGAGCAGGATGTGCACAGGACAACATTCAGGACCAGATATGGACACTACGAGTTTGTAGTGATGCCATTTGGACTCATGAATGCCCCATCAGTTTTTGTGGAGTTGATGAACAGTATCTTCATCGACTTTCTAGATCAGTTTGTGGTGGTCTTCATAGATGATATTCTAGTATACTCTCGTAGCAGAGAGGAGCATGCAAGACAGTTGAGGACTGTGTTGCAGGTTTTACGGGATAGAGAATTTTATGTTAAGTTCTCTAAGTGCGAGTTTTGGATGCCAGAGGTAGCATTCCTGGGTCACATTGTATCCACCGAGGGATCAAGGTTGATCCGGCGAAGATAGAGGCAGTAGCAGCATGGACTACACCGACGAACGTCAAGGAAGTACGTAGCTTCCTTGGCCTAGCTGGTTATTACAGACGCTTTGTGGAGGGATTTTCTGTGATTGCCCGTCCACTGACGAGTCTACTGAGGAAGACTACCAGATTTGTGTGGTCTGATCATTGTATGCAGAGTTTTGAGGAGCTGAAGAGACGTCTGACTTCTGCTCCTGTTTTGGCACAGCCAGAGGTTACAAAGGATTTTGTGGTATACAATGATGCATCCAAGCTAGGCTTGGGATGTGTGTTGATGCAGCGGGGCAGAGTGATTGCATATGCGTCTAGACAGCTGAAGACGTATGAGGAGAACTACCCGACTCATGATCTGAAGTTGGCAGCGGTAGTTCATGCAGTGAAGATCTGGAGACATTACTTGTATGGTGTTACATGTCAGATCTTCACAGACCATCAGAGTGTGAAGTATATTTTCACGCAGCGGGAATTGAATAACCGCCAGCGTAGGTGGCTTGAGCTGATCAAGGATTTTGATCTGGAGATTCTGTATCATCCGGGGAAGGCGAACGTTGTCGCCGACACTTGAGTAGGAAGACGCCTCGAGAGCGGTGATTGCGAGGATGACAGTTCAACAACAGTTATAGAGGGATCTGATCTGGTTAGAGTTGGACATCTAGTTTCCTGATGAGGATGCCCGGTTGAGTACTTTAGAGGTTCTACCTGATCTGTTGGGTGATCCAACAGAAGCAGGAGACCTGCCCGACCTTGATGAGGATCAGAGAGAGGATGTCTCGGGATGAGGCACCACAGTTCTTGCTAGGAGCAGATGGGGTATTGAGACGCCGTGGTCGCGTCTGTGTACCTGCTAATGCAGATCTGAGATAGAGGATTTTACAGGAGGCTCATTGTACACCTTACTCTGTACATCCAGGTACGAGTAAGATGTATCAGGATCTGAGACGTCTATATTGGTGGGGAGGGCTGAAGGCCGATGTGGCCAGATTTGTGGCATAGTGTGCGACTTGCCAGCAGGTCAAGATAGAGCATTGTAGACCTGGAGGTGAGCTCCATCCACTTCCTGTTCCACAAAGAAAGTGGGAGGACGTCACCATGGACTTTGTGACTGGACTGAGGCTTAGCCGGAGTTTTGATGCTATTTGGGTCATAGTGGACAGATTGACGAAGACGGCACGTTTCATTCCTATTAGGGAGACGTGGCCGGTGAGCCGATTAGCTGAGGAGTACACTAGGCAGATAGTGAGACTCCATGGTGTACCGATGACGATCGTCTCAGACAGAGTTGGACGATTTACCTCGAGGTTCTGGCAGCAGATTCAGACTTCCCTGGGGACGAGTTTACACTTTACGACTGCGTTCCATCCTCAGACAGATGGTCAGTCAGAGAGGACCATTCAGACCCTGGAGGATATGCTGCGAGCTTGTGTGCTGGATTGGGGACAAGTGTGGACGGATCATCTCCCACTAGTTGAGTTCTCATACAACAACAGTTGGCATGCATCTATTGGGATGGCCCCATATGAGGCACTGTAAGGACAAAGATGTTGTACTCCGTTATGCTGGGATGAGCAGAGCAGTGTTAGTGGTTTGACACCTGATCAGATTCAGGATGATGTGGCTCGAGTAGCACTAATTCGAGAGCGGATGTTGACTGCCCAGAGCCGTCAGAAGTCGTATGCTGATAGGAGGTGTAGACCTCTAGAGTTCAGAGTTGGAGCTCATGTGTGGCTGAGAGTGTCCCCGACACGAGGTGTTAGGTGTTTCGACATTAAGGGGAAGTTGAGCCCCCGATATGTCGGACCGTTCGAGATTTTTGATCGGGTTGGGATTGCAGCCTACAGGATGGCTTTGCCGCCGAGATTAGAGGGTGTTCACCCTGTGTTTCACGTGTCTCGCTGAGGGAGTATATACCAGATCCGAGACACATCGTGAGTTATGATGATTTGGTGGTTGAGCCGGACCATACTTTTGTTGAGCATCCGATTGAAATCCTAGAACGAAGTATGAGACGCCTGCGTTCGAAGGATATACCTATGCTGAGGATACAATGGTCGAGACGAGGACCTAATGAGGCTACCTGGGAGACTGAGGATAGTATCCAAAGGAACTATCCAAAGTTCTATGTTGAGAAAGATATACCTGTAGGATCTACGAGTAGATCTTAGTACTATCTTGGTGAGTGTTTGCTTATGTGCTTATATGTCATGTTGTGTTTATTTTCGTACTAGCTTGATATGATGTGTGATCTTACTAGATCTTGTTATGCTAGTGCGATTGTTTATAGCTGGAGATGGTTCGTTCCTCCCTGCTAGTGTGATGCTGGTTGGCTAGAGATGGTTTTCCTCAATGCCTTGGATAGTGTTCTGTTGCTGGAGTCGATGTTTTCCTCCATGCTTGTGTATGAGATTATAGAGAGAGTTGTACCTCGGCTTATGAGTCCGAGTGGTTTGAGGATTATACAAGTTTCGGGACGAAACTTGTTTTTAGGGGGTGAGGTATAAGAGCCTTAGTCTTTGGGAACTAGTTTAGCCTTAGCCGTCCCGCGGGTCTGTGAGGCCGCCCCTGCGGCTCCTTTGTTGTTCCGCCCCTGCGGCTAGGAAACCCACCCCTGCGGCTGCAGCCGGCTTTGTTGACCTTTGACCCGTGCTTTACCCTTTCTTCTTCTTATTCTTTCCCTTGGCTGATCAAGGGTTTCTTCTTCACGTCTCTTCCTCAATTGCTCACGTCCTTCTTGCTTCTCCTTCTCCTTCTTGATCTTGTGCTTGGTTTTCCCTTGAGTTTGTAAGAGAGTTGTTGTGGTGGATGTTGATGTTGATGCTAGTGGTTGGTATGCTGAGCTTGGAAGGCAGTTGTTGTGAGTATTGATCTTCCCTGCAGCCTAGGAACACAGGTGTGGTGAGTGATCTTCTCTTTTTCTTCTTCCTTTCTTTGATTCCATCTTCCTTAGCTTAGGATTAGATGATTGAGTGTAGTTTGACGTTGTTTTGTGTATGTGTATGCTTGTATGTGACTTTGGATGAGAGAAGACGTGGTTTGATCACGTGAAGAGCCGAAGAGGAATCGCGGGGTTTCGTTCTGCATCGTTGCCGCCTCCGCACCTAGAAGCCGCCGCCCCTGCGGACTCCGTGCCGCAGCGCCCGCGCCGTGCCTGCGTTGCCAGCGGCCTTTGTCACCGTGCCCGTGCCTGCGTTGCCGCGCCTGCGTTGCCAGCGGCCTTTGCTCACTCCGCCCCTGTGTCACGCAAGTGCGTCTTGTCCCGGGTCTACCTAGAGTTAGGTAGATCCTTTCCTTTCCTAGTTTGAGCGGTAGTAGCATGCTAGGTATGTGTTGAGGATAGATGGTTGATGAGTATGTTTCGTTATGCCTTGTTGCTAGGCAGTGTTATCCTCCAGATTGGAGTGGACTGTGTTTGAGGGTTGATCGAGTTGAGACGACTACGAGGTTGAGGTAAGTCTGTAGGACTTACTTAGTTGCCATCCCTATATTGGATGTGTATGAGTGGTGTGTGATATATGCTTGATAGCATGTGTTATGGTTTATTACCGATCTATGGTATATTACTTGCCCATTGTAGGGCCGTGATAACTTGCCCTTTCATCCCGCCGGGAGTCTGGGAGGTTCTCTGTAGGCAGGCCAGACCTGGTAAACGGTTCGGGCACTCCCCATTCCCTTAGGGTACACGGGGAGGTGTTCTAGGCACCATTCCAACTGGCTATTGGACCCAGAGGCGAGGATTGTATATTCCTCATGTCACATATTTTTATATGGATATATATATGAGTTGATTGCTGGACTTTATAAAGATAATGAACCGGGTAAATGTGTGATATCATGTTGACATGTTTAGTATTCTTTGATGTGTGTTTGTGCTCTGCATCTCTTATATATGTGTATGGTTAGCTAACGGTTTTATACCGTGTTGTAGATTCTTTGCAGGTTAGGAGAACTGCAGAGTGATCCAGAGGGGTGATCTGCTGAGGGCTGCGTACACTGAGTCGTCCTCGTGGGATGGGATCTTTTGACTATGTATATGGTTATGTTTTGTTGTACTCAACAGTACTTGTATAAACCTTTTGATATTTATATATATCAGTTTCATGTTTTTTTTTAATCTGTCTGTGCCTTGTTGTAAGATTAGTGAAATTGTTGTCAGGCTAGGGTCAGGATCCATTGTGAGTTCCTAGCCTAGTAGCACCTCGAGTCCTACGGATTAGGGGTGTTACATAACGTGTCGTAACTTTCTGTCCGGGCCGAGGGTTCCGGAAGATTTCCCCGCGACCGGTCCAGTAGCGTATACGGGAGGAGGCATTAACACCAGACCTACTGGTTAACGGGGACGGGGCAATAGTCGGGAGACTCTTGTGCTACCTTGAAAAGTTGGAAAATAGAATGACTAATTCCACCAAAGAACATATAATAAACTAGAACATTGTTTGTTGCATGTTGATTGGTTTACCGTATTTTCTTATATGTGTGTGTGTTCTCTAGTGACCTTAGTATTAGAATTGTAGCTAACGGTTTTACCGTGTTGTGAGGTTTTTGCAAGATAGAGCTCTACCGAAAAATCGGGAGTGGAGTGGCCAGCTAGGTTTCCGTACTAGGAGTTTGGGTGTTGGGTTTATATAATTGTTTTATTTATTTTATTACAACAAAGTTTATTTAATTCAGAGTTGGCTAAAGTACGGGTCCAGAGTCTGTCGAGTTTAAATATGTAATTGTGAAAGGATTTTATTCAAAATTATTTGTGCCTTGTTGTAAGATCCGAAGTTATTGACGTCAACCTAAGGCCGGACCCACCGTGAGGTCCTATCTAATAACATTCCGAGTTCCCATAATTCAGGGTGTTACATATACTATAGTACAATTACGTTTAGAATACATCTTATAAGTTTTATTATTATATATCGTATTTTAGATAAAAATACTAATATTTTTTTTAAAGATGAGATACATTAAAAACATGAAATAATAAGATAAGATATAAAGAGTTATTCATATTATAGTATATTTAATATACGTGTAAATGTAAAATATAAACGCCAACTTTTATATTGTAAATTTTCACATTAACAAACCCTAATATATATATATATATATATATATATATATATATATATATATATATATATATATATATATATATATATATATATATATATATTTTTGGGCCTATTATTACGTATAGACTTTGCAAGATCCGCTTCTGGTCTGGGATTAATTAAGACATGTGATGCTCACGTGTTTAGCTATGCCTCCTCACAACCCTAAGTACTTAAGCTCTCTTGTTCAACTAGCCAGGGTATTGTAGAAGGTTGTCGATGCTCAAAATTCTCTCCACAAAGAAAGCGAGGAAAGAGAAGAGAGAAAGAGAGTTCATGAGAGATAAAGAGATCTTGTGATTTTGAGTGAAGAAAGATAACGAACACAAGCTTCACTGGAGCTTTGTTTTTGTTGTGTTGCGCCATCTTTCTTTTGTGTTCTTACTGTTCTTATCTGTTTCTTATTTTTTAGGGTTGTTTGATCTTTTTTATGAGTTTTTTGTAACCTATACTACTACGATCTATCTACACAGTGATTTGAGACGGATTTCCCCTCCTAAAATCCCGCAGAATAGGGTTTTCCCGAACTGCGTCACCAAATATTGTATGTTTCTATCTTTGAATCGTATTACAAACAAGATCACTCTAGATCTTAAAGTGTTTTTATATAAACCTTCTTCGATTTAGTGTTATCAATTTGATATCAGTGCTTTCTAGAACTTTTAAGACCTTTAGAACCCTAGGATTCAAACCCTAGATCTTGATGCTCTTGAAGTTCATAAGTTGTGATTCTATTTATGCTTCCGCTTATAATCTTGATATCGATTTAAAAAGGTTTTTTTCTAAGCATCTTTCTTCAATTCAAAACTCCTTCTTCTTGAACCTAAGGTTGAGAAACTCTGAGTGTTCTCAACTTCTTCTCGACACCACTACAATGAGTATCTGACATCAGGAATCTTGTTCTCGTGAACGAATACAGCCTGGATACATTTGATGGCACTTCAGACTTTGCTATATGACAACTGAAGTTGAGGGCTTTCTTGATAAGAGAAAAATGATGGAATACTATTCAGGGAAAGTTTCTAGCTGATACTTCACCTGGCAGAAAGATTGAGTTGGAGGAGCAGGCTCACTCTGAAATCTTAGGTTATTTGTTGATTTAGCACAACATAACTTGAATATATTGTATAGAATAATGAAAGCATAGAGATATTTCAATTTTAGAATGGATATTCATGTTACTTTACAAGATAACTTGAATATATTCTTGAAATTAACTTAAGACTTAGAGAGATTTCAATTATAAAATTTTTGATGATCATGCTGCTATTCTGTTACTGAATTCTTTGCCTAACCAAATATGACAATTTTAAATATGTTATTCAACATAGTCAAGATAAAATATCTAAAGATAAAATATTTGAATCTATTGTACAAAATAATAAAAGCATGAAAGTGTTTAAGTAAAAAACTGGGAATAAAACTGATAGTCATTTAAAGGCTCTCATGTTTAAGGGTAAAGAGAACTTCAAGAAATATAAGGATAGAAAGAAGGACTATAACAAGGATAAATTTGATAATATGGATCACATGGATAAATCTAATAAAAAATGCTTCTATTGTAGTAAACTTGAACACTTTATTGATGAATGTAGAAAGAAAAAGAAAGATGAGTTTGAAAACAGAGATAAAACTACTCATACTGCTTTTGTTTTTGAATATGATTATCCTTGTGAACTCTTACTATGCTCTAGTTTATCTGCTAATGATGAAAATAGCATGTTAAATGAATGTTCTTGTGATTACTACTACAATGATGAACTACTTATGTGTGACTCTATAAATACTGCTCATGATAATAATTTTTGGATTTGAGATTCAGGATACACCATGCATGCCACTCCATGTAAACATTTGTTTAAAACTTACATTTATATGATGGTGGTGATGTTATGTTAGGAGATAATTCTTCTTTGTCAGTTAAAGGTATAGGAAATTAATATACCTATGATAATGCATGATGGTAGAGTTTCGAAATAAAGAGTAAACCCATAATGCATGTGTGGATATTTGGTTTTCTCATGTTTAACGTTACAATTATTCATCATTATGTGGTTTTTATTGCAGGAATATGTCGGATGACTCTAGTTGTAACAACGGAGATCCCGACTACTATGTTTGGAGAAATGAGACATCGATGCCAAAAGATGATCCAATTGAAGACGAGATGCTCATGTATTGTTTTGATGAAATTCCCCAATCCTCAATATTACGAGAGTACGTGGATGACTTAAGGAAATAAAACAAACAATTGAAATATCAATATGGGAGAGTACGCATGTGAGAAATGGAGAATGTCACTGATTTGGAAGCAACAAAGAACGAACTTACTCAATCGAAAGAGCAAAACAAGAAATTGATGACAAATGAAAAACTCAATGCATTTTCTTATTGATTATTTACTGACATCGTACTTTTCGCGTATTTTATGTACTATTATACATGACTCTAAAGAAATACATGAATGTATCCTTCAATATTGCAAATGACAATGTAGACCCTCCTTACTTGATGAATGCAACGACTTTAGTATTCCATATTGCATCACCATACATATTAGTTTCACTAAAGTGCAAAAGTAAACTTAACATGACAACATTGTTTGATACAAGTGTGAAAATATTGATAACATGACCACATACATAGTTTCACAAAAAGTGGGAAGTTAAACATAACATAACTACTACATATTCCTTTTTGTGTTCCATATTGTAGAAGCAATATGATCACGAACACTAGCTATTACAAAACACCCTCGATATTTGAGACTATATACCACGGATCACATCTGGCGTAAAGGTCAACAATGTATTTGGTCAAAAAGTTTATACCCCGGGCGTTCCATTTCTACATCCGGTGTATATACTTCGAACAAAAATCAAGCGATTTTGCTTGTAAAGTTGTGTTTAAATATCCGGAGTATTTTGTAGTGTATATCCCGGATATCTTTATGTCCGGGGCATATAGTTCTTGATATAACCTTGAAGGCATATTTGCCGGATATTAATATATCCGGGATATTTTTTTGGGAATTTATCCCGGATATTTGGGGTATATACGGTGGATGTACATGCGGCGTATATAGGTTTTTATAGTTCGACATATTTGGTGGTTTATATTCGGATTAATATCCATAGTATCTACTAAATTTAAAAGTCTGTTTTATTTTTTAAAATATACCAAAAGTATATAAGTACAATATATGAAATCTAGTTGACATTATTCTAATACAATTCATTTCAATCAAAACAAACTCAATATTCTAATCAACTTAATCAAATCAGTGTCTACAAGAACATATCCAAAATGTATAAATAATATTTTTAAACTTAATAAAAATGTCACTAAGCATATATCTTACAGTGTTCGATCATCATTCCAATACATGGAAATTCAACATAATAAATTCTAGCTAGAGAATTTTCATTCCTTTTTGGAAGCTTCATAACGAAAAACACTTATCACTAGCCAAATATCTGTAAAATAGATAAAACAACAATAATAATTATTTTAACAACCAAATTATTTTAATTAAATATATAAACTTTAAAAATAAAAGAATCTAAGCAAGGATGAAGTTTAGCATACAACGGCAAAGAAGCTCATGTTAATTAAACTACATCAAATGCTTTTCCATTCTGAAATGCTTCGGTTATGCAATTGCCGGTTGTTGCTATTTAAAGGTTTCAGTGATGTTGAAGAAGCCACGGAAGACATGACCACTGTGGAGTGGCTAGTGGAGACCCTATCGTCTCTTTACTGATAATTATCCTCATTGTATTAGCCATTAACTTAAACACGGAGGTGTTGTTGGACTATTAAAGAACTTCAATAACTTACGAAGTTACCAAACACTTTCCTTGAAGCCAAATTTGCAGTATATTCACCCTGCAAATTGTGTATATTAGTTCAATAAAGAAGAAAACAACGAATAAATAAATAGAAAAACACTATTGTTTTATGTGATTACCTGCTAATGGTTTCAATCTGCTCCTCAAGAGACGAGATCAAATTTCTCCATGTGTCCACTTTTGGCACTCTTCTAGGTACCATAGTCTTCAAAATAGTTTGACAGTAGTATAGTTACTATAGTACAAGGAAATGTGATTGTACTCTCATCGGGATAATTATCAGGAACACCACCTTCTTCATCTTTAAATTTCTCCATGCATCCACCTTTACACTGGATCCTTATTCCTTAAACTTACGAAAAATGACTCGATTATACTCTCATCAGAATAGTTATCAAGAACAATACCTTACCCATAGATTATTACTCCTTCCGATTCTCAATAGATGTCGTTAGGGCAAAAAGCACACATATTAAGAAATCTATAAGTAGAACTTATAATATTTAGTGATCCATAATAATTTTAAAAAATTGTAAAAAATGATGGTAGAATGTAGAGAGTTGTATGAAAAGAGAGAAAATAATGCATTAAAAGTACAAACAATAAATAAAAAGGTAGTTAGAATTATATTAATAGAAAGTTTGAGTATTAATAACACTTATAAGGTCAAATATTATAAACTAAAATTTAGAATTCAAACGACAAGTATTGAGAATCAGATGGAGCAGTATTTATATCGGCAAAATTTGCAAACGTCGTTGGCTAGCTTTCTTGTAAATAGTGCTTCTGTGAGGTTTATCATTACTAGGAAATGCAAACACAAGCAACTAAATGGAAGCAAACCATAGAAGCATATAAGAAAATAAGGTTCTAGTAAACAAGAAACAAGCCTCTAAAACAGAGCAAAAAGGATATCTCACATAATTGTCATAGACAAATGCTCGAAGTTTGATGAGCTAGATAATTTAACACCTTCAAGACACAAATCAATGAGTAACATCGATAAATTAGATATCTTCATCAATGTCATGCGTTCGATGTGGTAATATATGTTGAAAGAAAACATAACGTTAACAAATTTGGAATAATACGATTAAAAAAAGAATTATAAGATAATAAAAAAGAATTAAAACACCAAATTCCTTACCTTTCTATATTGTTGACTAGTGACTACTATTCCATCTAAACGAGGAAACGTGGTATCTTGATAATAATGATGTTTGGATGTTCTATCTAATTTCTTTTGTAAAGGGTGATCAACAAAATTTAACCAATATAAAAGTTCATCTTGAATATGAAATTACAGAAAACAAATTACATGATAAAAAGCCATAATAATACAAGTAGTAAAATCTCAAGTACTAAATTACACAAAACTGGAAAGCAAATAGGAAAATGTAATAGATATGGAAACCGATTATAAGAAATGACAAAGCAAAGTAATATAATAACACAAAGATACACAATTAAAGATGATTAAAGGTAGCCAATGGTCTAATACTTGACTACTCTAAAATGGCTTCACCCAGACTAGTTTATAAAAGAGATGTCACAACAAATCAACACAGTGTTCAGTACTTGTTGGAAGTCACCAACATAGTGCACAATACTTGTTCAGTTGGAAGCCTTATTTGAGTCCACAAGTGCACACCCCATTTACCTTCCTCTCAAGATGTATATGCCAAAGAGGGGTAAGATCACGTTGAAATGCCACATCAACGTCCAAGAAAACACTTTGCCAAAGTTTTCCTTGTCCAAGAAATTACAGGATGGTGGAACTAACCAAAAATGAGGCAGCCACTATATTGTCGGTTGACAACACAAAATGAAAATAAGCACGGTTTATTCAAACACAGTACTGGAAATGGGTTATTCTTCAGCCGCGGTAATGGAAACTATTCAGGTATACATATATGATGTTCTTGGCGCAATTCACAGTTGTCGGAGCCATTCGAAGTTCTCACTTCTTGGAGCAATTCGCAGTTCGCTGGAGATTTAGGGTTACTCTTCTTCAAACTCTTTAACGCTGGAAAAGAAGTATGGTTTCGTAGTTCGCTAGAGATTTATGGTTACTCTTCTTCAAATTAAACTATTGAACGATGAGAAAGAAGCACGGTTTTACAAGTATTTTGGTAATATTTCGCTCAACTTAATACGCTAGATTTTTATTTATAATGTTTAGGTCAAATATCTCGGGCGCTAGTAACCCGCGGTATATGATTCAGTGTTTACACAAATATCCCGGCTGTGAGGTATTTTAGCATACTATTACTTAATTCTTCAATATTTATACCTCGGATAATAGAGTATCCGGCGTATAAAGTCACAATTCTATTTTTTTATGTTCTGCTTGGACTTTATACCTCGTAGTGTTCACCCGGGGTATATTAGGGTAGCATAAACCCTTTTTGTAGCAGAGGAATATGACCCATCAAGACATCCTACACAATCATGAATATCAATTGTATATTGTTTTAGTGATTAATCATAACACGCTAATTTGAAATATCAACAAAATTATATACCCTGAAATAATCCTTATATCTCTGATCTGTAGAAATGTGAGATGGTGTCATACGAAAGTTATGGTTCCTTGGTCGAATAATGTCACTTGATAGTCTATATCCTCCATTCTCACTCCCGGTGAAGGAATCTAGTACATTCTTGAATGACCGATGGACGGTCTTTGTGGGCCATTAAAAATGCTCATGAACAACACGAATTAAGGCTCCTTGTGCAAGGGTGTATAGGAAGATCCCCACTTTCTCCAAGAGTGAGGCCTCTCTTGATGGAGTTAGACCGTAATTTTGTTCCAACTCAATGCACAAACGTACAAGGACTTATGCGTCCATCCTAAATATATTGAACGTCCGAATGTGATGACCTCCTAATATGCCGTCCATCCATAATTTCCCACGGTCGTATCTGTGTAGCAAGGTTGCTTGTGAATGTGTTTGAAGTAGTGGTTGACCAACACACTGGTTTGTCTTTTGATTACACCATGATTTGTGTACATATATTTTTACAAGACGTCGACGTTTTTCTAATTGTTGATCACATTGTTCTCGCTCTGCTTGACATATTGATATGTATTATGTACACCTCAAGCGAACATGTTCTCTGTTTTTACACCCCTATAAACCTTTATCAATAATGATAAAGACCTATAAGTTAGCAAAACTAGGAAGGGATAGTTTTATATTTATAAACCTGTAATAATTCCCTAAATTGCAACGAACCCACAGTGTATGGGTCAATCACAGTAAAGGTAAGTATTCCAGGGTCGATCTCAAGGACTAGGAGGATTAATATGCAATAATGATTATAAATAGAATAGATCTCAATTAAAGACAGGAGGTTGGAAAAGATAAGGGAAAGAAATCAAAAAGGTTTTGAAAAGGTTTTAAAGAACTCGCAATCAATTGTCACTATTGATTGAAAGTCAAAACAAACAAATAAAAAGAAAAGCAAAGATAATCAAGCTAAAGGAAAGAAAATGGATTTCAAGGGTTCAAGATCATTGTTTATACATATAGATTCAGGAAGACTCATAAAGATGTATGGTAGAAAAGCCACAGGGATGAACGTTTCTAGGCTGACAGTCTATTACTGGGTAAGTCTCAAGACTATCTAGTTCCAAACCAACTACCTATTACCGGGTAAGTCTCAAGGTGGAGAGGTAGGAAATTCTAAGCAAACCAGACTACAACTAAGGGAAAGGTAAACCATTACCGGGTAAGTCTCAGGTATTACCCTACTTAGCAAGGAATCTAAGCACATTCAACCAATAAAGGATAAACATTTATTACCTATGATCGGTCTCTCATGTATGTATGAATGAATATCACCGAGTAAGTCTCAATTCCAACTTAGGTTACTAGCTAGAAGGATTCTAACTAGGTTAAAGAACAAGCCAACCATATGATTTCTAGCAAGTCAAAGCCAAAACATAAAGCACAACATTCCATCTTAATCAAAGGCATAAACAAATCCCTGTCAACCTTGGAACCACAAGATTCTAGCCAATAACAATCATATCAAAACAATTAAAGGAAATAACAAAGGGGAATGAAAAGAACTTAACTTCAATAAATGGAAAACTCCAATCTTGACGAATCTTGTATCCAACAAGGTCTTCCAAACAAAACTGAATGTAAAAGTATGAATCTTTACTCTAAACTAATGAAGAACAATGGAGAAGAAGAAGGGAAAGGAAGGGAGGCGGCTCCCCCTATGGGGTAACCTAACCCTAAAAAAAACGGACTAAATCGGACCCTTAGAAAAAACCTAGAGCTTCCCTTTTATAGGCAACAATCTTCCAAAGGACGGGCTGGGCCAAAACCGATCCAAAAATAAGATAAAATCGCCGAACAGGAAATCTCGGGCAAAAATCTCGGTCAAAAATCTCGGTCAAAAAAATCTCGGTCAAAATCTCGGCCGAGATCGGGACCGAGATTTCACAACAGAAACTTTCCAGATCGACCGAAATTATGGATCTCGGCCCGAGATCAATGGATCTCGGCCGAGATCAGGCCATCTCGATCTGGTCAGACCGAGATCAAGGCCGAGATGCCATCCCTTCGTTCCTTCGTGTCTTTAGCTCGTTTCCTAGCCCTTTTCCGTGCAAGTACGCTCGCTCCAATGCGTCCACTTTGAGGCTTGATCCTCAAATACGTCGTTTTAGCTCCAAAATGTGCCAAATCACCTACAAAGCCACAAATAGTGTGTGTAAACATATATTCTTGCAAAGTAACACTGAACAAGCATAAATGGCACAAACTAAGGCCAAAACATGAATGCGGAAAGGGAAAATCTAACTAAATGCATGAATACAACAGGTCGATAAATCATGTTATCAGAACACGTAATGAACTAGATGATCACTACACAACAAAATGGAAATTATAATATGCACATTTTTGAAACAAACACATATATAACTGAAGTACGTAGACTCAACGTTCAATAGACAAAAGTCAAACAACGTGAACAAATGCATCAAATGTATTGTCATACATAACCGGAGTAGACTCAATAAAGAAAAGTGCATATCCTTAGAAAGTGCATAATCTTCAAGAAATCAACTTCTTGTATCATGATCAAACTCCCATTTCACTCACTTCACTTTTTTCCTTCATTTAATATTTTCTCTTCATCTTTTTCCTTGGATGAGACTTCTCTTGGAGGAGGAAAAGTGTTTTCTCAATGTGTTTTGTTGTTTGTACAAGATGCTCTTCAAACTTAGAAGACCTAACTGATTGTCTTCCTTTTTTTCTCTTCACTGGATCATTTTCAATAGTGACTTAGAAGACCTAAGGGATTGTCTTGGTCTTTTGACTAAGTCCAAGTATACTTTTTATTCACCTCGGATTAATATTTGTTATGGGGGTCGATGACCTATTATTTTGTGCGTCGTTGACCTACTGTTTTGTGGATCGTTGACCTACTACTATACGAGTCATTCAATGTGTGGATTTTCTTCTTTTTTTGACCTACCATTATGTGTGTCATGGACCTATTGTTATGTGGATTATAATTTTTTTTAATGATTTAATAATTCTCTATGTTATATTTTTTAAACGAATTTTCTTTTTTTGGGACTATTATTAGCACGATCTATTTACGTTAAATATTTTCTAAAAAATCATATATTTATGACATTTTGGCTAAGTTTAAGTATGATTTTTTTATTCATATCAGATTAGTATTCGTTATGGGGGTCGTTGACTCTGGAACTTGTCTATAAATATCCAAATTTTTATACCTAAAAAATTCTTCTTTTTTGAACTGATTATTTATTATCCCATAACGACTATCAAGTAAGACTGATGGTTTGAGAACTCTATTTAAACTTGTATAAATAGAGGGTTTGAAGATTGATCAAATCATATATTTTTTGGAATTTTGGCTATGTTCAAGTATAATTTTGGTTCGTATCGGATTAATACTTTTATGGGGTCGTCGAGCTACACTGTTTTGTGAGTCGTTGTCCTACTACTATATGAGTCGTTGATTATGTAAATTTTCTTCTTTTTTTGACTTACTGTTTTATGGGTCGTTAACAAACGGCGCGGTTATGTGGGTGATGAAACTACGGCTATGTGGATTACAATTTTTTTTATTCATATAAGATTAATATTACGAGATAATGCTAATAGTACATGACGAATGTAACACCCCGAATCCGTAGGACTCGAGGTGCTACTGGGCTAGGATCTCACAATGAATCCTGACCCTAGCCTGACAACAAGTTCACTGAATCTTACAACAAGGCACCGATAGATTAAATACAAAACGTAAAACTAATATATAAATCTCAAAAGGTAATACATAAGTACCGCTGAGTACAAAATAAATATATATCCGTACATCAAATATCCCATATCCCACGATAATAATCCCAGTGTACGGAGCCCTCAGCGGATCACCCCTCTAGATCACTCTGCAGCTCTCCTAACTTGCAAAGGATCTACAACACGGTATAAAACCGTCAGCTAACCATACATATATATAGGAAGATGCTAGAGCACAAGTCATACATATATACATATCAATCTCAGATACGTCCACTCCAATCTGGAGGACAACACGGCCTATACAAGGCATACATATATACATATCAATCTACTATCAAACAAAGGGTTACACCTAGACCCAAGGGATCCATAAGGATCATATCCAACTCGTAAATCTCAAAGCCCTAACTGGCATATCTAGATCATACTCATCATCACCCGATACCTAGCATGGTACTAGTTCCCTCATACTAGGAGTCAACAAAACCGGCTGCAACCGCCGGAAACCGCTGGGGCGGTTTCCGCAGGGGTGGCAGACATGCCCGCGGGTGTGGGAAGGCCAATCTCGGCCAAATTCAATCTCGGCTAAGGTCCAATCTCGGCCCGAAAGCCTAAGGCTCTTACATCTCACCCCCTAAAAACAAGTTTCGTCCCGAAACTTGCAAAGTCCTAAAACAACTCGGACTCCAAAAGCCGAGGTAAAACTCTCTATAGCCTCAAACATAAGCATGGAGGAACTCATCAACTCCAACAACAAAACACTATCCAAGGCCTAGAGGAAAACCATCTCTAGCCAAACCATAAACATATCACAAGGCATAGAGGAATCACATCTCTATCCATATCATATCTATAACAGAAAGGCATGGAGGGAGAACATCTCCAGCACTACTATGTTTATCAAAATAGCATGGAGGAAAGAACCATCTCTAGCTAAACCTATCATATCACAATAGCATGGAGGAAAGAACCATCTCCAGCCATAAACAAGAATCATACTAGCACAACAAGATCTAATAAGATCATAATCACATCAAAGCTAGTATGAAATAAACACATCATAGCATATAAGCATATAAGCATATAAGACTCACCAAGCTAGTACTAAGATGTCCTCGGTGATCCTACTAGTGCATCTAACTCAACATAGAACTCTAGATAGTTCCTCTGGATACTATCCTCAGTCTCCCATGTAGCCTCCTCGGGTCCTCGTCTCGACCACTGTATCCTCAACATAGGAATGTCCTTCGAACGCAGGCGTCTCATACCTCGCTCTGGGACTGCAATAGGAAGCTCAACAAAACGTGTGGTCCGGCTCAACCACCAAATCATCATAACTCACGATGTGTCTCGGATCTAGTATGTACTCCCTCAGGTGAGACACATGAAATACAAGGTGAACACCCTCTAATCTCGGAGGCAAGGCTAATCTGTAAGCTGCGCTCCCAACTCAATCCAGAATCTCAAACGGTCCGACATATTGGGGGGTCAACTTCCCCTTAATGCCAAAACGCCTAACACCTCGTGTCGGGGACACTCTCAGCCACACATGGGCTCCAACTCTGAACTCTAGAGGTCTACGCCTCCTATCAGCATACGACTTCTGACGGTTCTGCAGTCAGCATAGGCTCTCTGATCAATGTTACTCGAGCCATATCATTCTGAATCTGATCAGGTGCTAAACCACTGACATTGCTCTGCTCATCCCATCATAACGGGGTATGACATCTCTGTCCATACAGTGCCTCATATGGGGTCATCCCAATAGATGCATGCCACCTGTTGTTGTAGGAGAACTCTACAAGTGGGAGATGATCCGTCCACACTTGTCCCCAATCCAACACACAAGCTCGCAACATATCCTCTAGGGTCTGAATGGTCCTCTCTGATTGACCATCTGTCTGAGGATGGAACGCAGTCGTGAAGTGCAAACTCGTCCCCAGGGCAGTCTGAATCTGCTGTCAAAACCTCGAGGTAAATCGTCCATCTCTGTCTGAGACGATTGTCCTCGGTACACCATGGAGTCTCACTATCTGTCTAGTGTACTCCTCAGCAAATCTGCTCACCGGCCACGTCTCCCTAATAGGAATGAAACGTGCCGTCTTCGTCAGTATGTCCACTATGACCCAGATAGCATCAAAACTCCGGCTCAGCCTCAGTCTAGTCACAAAATCGATGGTGACGTCCTCCCACTTCCTCTGTGGAACAGGAAGTGGATGGAGCTCACCTCCAGGTCTGCAATGCTCGATCTTGACCTGTTGGCAGGTCGCACACTGTGCCACAAATCTGGCTACATCGGGCTTCAGCCCTCCCCACCAATATAAACGTCTCAAGTCTTGATACATCTTACTCGTACCTGGATGTACAGAGTAAGGTGTACAGTGAGCCTCCTGTAAAATCCTCTGTCTCAGCTCTGTATTAGCAAGTACACAGACGCGACCGCGGCGTCTCAAAACTCCATCTGCTCCTAGCAGGAACTGTGGTGCCTCGTCCCGAGACATCTTATCTCGTATCCTCATCAATGTCGGGCAAGTCTCCTGCTTCTGTTGGATCTCGCCCAACATATCACGAAGGACCTCTACAGTACGCAGCTGGGCATCCTCATCAGGAAACTGGATGGCCAACTCTAACCAAATCAAGTCTCTCTGCAACTGATGCTGAACTGTCAGCCTCGCAATCGCCTGCTCTCGAGGCGTCTTCCTGCTCAGGGCGTCGACGATAACGTTCTCCTTCCCTGGATGATACAGAATCTCTAAATCAAAGTCCTTGATCAGCTTGAGCCACCTATGCTAGTGGTTATTCAATTCCCGCTGCGTGAAAATATATTTCTGACTCTTATGGTCTGTGAAGATCTGACATGTAGCACCATACATGTAATGTCTCCAGATCTTCAGTGCATGAACTACCGTTGCCAACTCCAGATCATGAGTCGGGTAGTTCTCCTCATACGTCTTCAACTGTCGAGACGCATATGCTATCACTCTGCCCCGCTGCATCAATACACATCCCAAGCCTAGCTTGGATGCATCACTGTATACCACGAAATCCTCTGTACCCTCTGGTTGTGCCAAAATAGGAGCAGAAGTCAAACGCCTCTTCAACTCCTCAAAACTCTGCATGCACTGATCAGACCACACAAATTTGGTAGTCTTTCTCAGCAAACTCGTCAGTGGACGGGCAATCACAGAAAATCCCTCCACGAAGCGTCTGTAATAACCGGCTAGGCCAAGGAAACTACGTACTTCCTCGATGTTCGTCGGTGTAGTCCATGCTGCTACTGCCTCTATCTTCGCTGGATCCACCTTGATCCCTTCAGCTGAAACCACATGACCCAGGAATGCTACCTCTGGCATCCAGAACTCACACTTAGAGAACTTAGCATAAAGTTCTCTATCCCGTAAAACCTGCAATACAGTCCTCATATGTCCTGCATGTTCCTCTCTACTGCGAGAGTATACCAGAATATCATCAATGAAAACCACCACAAACTGATCCAGGAAGTCGATGAAGATACTGTTCATCAACTCCATAAAGACGGTTGGGGCATTCGTAAGCCCAAATGGCATCACTACAAACTCGTAGTGGC
>CM008281.1:21302733-21331647 GCA_002319775.1 Fagopyrum tataricum | reverse complement strand
CAAACGGTATGAAACTTCCCCAAGTGCTTGATGGGATCTTCTCCGCTCAGCCCATGAAAGGAAGGTAGCAAATGGATCAAGCCCGGCTTGAGCTCGAAGTTGACCCTTCTCCAATTGCCGGTATGGTTACCGCAAGGGGGTGTTGAGTCAAATCCGGCTGCGTGAGTTGTCGGAGTGTGCGGTTCGCCATTTCTTCTTCGTTCCGACTTTGTCTTCTTTGCCGATGGTATGTCCTCTCGATTTCTGGATCAAAAGGGGCAAATTCTAAGTTAGTAGCACGGGTTTGAACCATGAAAATGGTCCAAACCAATAATCAATAATCAAAAATAATAAAAACAAAAAAATTAAACTCCCGGCAACGGCGCCAAATTTGACAAGCGTATTTCCTAAGGTCGTTATTATAAACTTATCAAGTTAAATCCGAACTTAATACTAACCAATGTATAGTGATTAAGTAAGGGTCGAACCCAAGGGAGTTTTATCGAGTTTTTATTATTTAAATATTGATTTGGTAACAAATGGGGGGGGGGGATTTGGATTGAAATAAAACAAGACAAAGACAATTATAAAGTTGGTGAAAAGTTGATTTAAAGAACTACACTAGGTTGGATCTTAGCATACACACTACTTGGTTGATTCTTTTTATAAGTTGTTCACCGATGTTCTCATCTCGATCGTAGATATGTGTTAAGCCAACCGGCATTAACACAACTTAACTAGTTAATTAATCCGTAAACCTACAAGATTAAACACAAGTTAGCATTCTAATAAAGATAAAGAGATATAAAGAAAATAAAACAACCCGTTAAATCTTTCTTTATAGTTATTTTCCTTTCCCTTAGATAATCGCAACCAGTTTTTACCTATGGGTTTGCTACTAGATTAAGGACCCGAACCCGGAATCAATTAATCCTAGCATTTTGCATGCATTAGTACACTTAAGGTGATCAAATCATAAAAACATGCAAACATAAGTTAAAGATCAAGGAAAATAACACAAAGGATAATGAACTTAAACTTATATTAGAAGAACTTACAACCAAATAGTAATGTAGCTTCAATCAGCCAAAATGTAGCCAAGGGAGCTTAGAAACTCATTACAAAAGACACTAGGAAATATAGAGGTTTTTGTGAGGAAAATGAGATGAAAATAGCCATAGCCAAGGGCTCTATTTATACTACAAAATGGATTAAAAAGGAGTAAAGAGGTTGTGCAAATAACCACCATAAAGAATGGAGTAAAGAGGTTGTGCAAACAGCCACAATTAACACCATAAAGTCGACAAAAACAGCCGGAGTAAAGTCCTCTGACGCTAACCCGCACCCGCGGCCAAGGGCGCCGCAGGGGCGGTTTAGGCAAAAACGTTCCATCTTCTTCTTGGCCGCAGGGGCGACTCGTCACACCCGGGGGGCGGGTATTTAATGGCTCCTTGAAAGGTCTGACTCTTTAACTTCGGGCGTTTTTGGTGAAGATCCGCAGGCGCGGCCCACAGACACCGCAGGGGCGGTGACACTAGGTCTTCGGCTTCACAGGGCTGCTGGCAAGGGCGCTGGGGCGCCGTCTTCGCTTCTTCAGGATGAGTCACCGCAGGGGCGGCCAGAGGCAGCCGCGGGGGCGGTGACAGACTCTTCTTGGCCGCGGGTGAAGGCGCTGGCCGCGGCGCTCGTCATGGGACTCCAGGGTTGTCACCGCAGGGGCGGCCAGAGGCGGCCGCGGGGGCGGTGACATGCTTCGTTCGGCGCAGATGAGGCCGCTGGCTGCGGCGCTCGACAAGGGTGTCACCGCAGGCGCGGTGACACTTCTCCGCGGGGGCGGTGAGGCACCAAAAACTTGTCTTCGTCTCTTTGCTTCAACTCCTAAGTGTTGCTAATACCTTCTTTTTTCTTCATTTTGACTCTTTTATCTGGATCAAGGCATTAGTAACATAATATGACTCAAAAACATAAAAACGACTCTAAAAACTACCTAAATTGATAGTGATTCCATCACCTATCACATACGTCAATAACGTCGGATCTTGCAATAAGGCACAACTATTTTCAAATTAAAATCCTTCCAAAAATAAGGTATTTAGACTCAACAGACTCCAGACTCATACGTGAACCAGCTGAAAATGAAATATACTATATTGTAAGATAAATAAATGAATTACAACTACATAAACCCAACACTCACAACTCCTAGTACGGAAATCCCGGCCGGACACTGCACTCCTGATATCTCGGTAGAGATCTAATCTGCATAATCTAACAACACGGTAAAACCGTTAGCTACAATTCTAATACTAAGGTCACTAAGGCACAAACACACTCAAGGGTAATACTGTAAATCAATTATCATGCAACAAATAATGTCCCGGTTATTATGTTTTCTTTTGGTGAAATTTACCATCTATTTTCCAACTTTTCATAGTATTGCGAGAGTCTTCGGACCCTCGTCCATGTCCCCATAAACCAGTAGGACTCGTTTTGATGCATTTTCCCCTATATGCTACTGGACTGGTCGCGGGGAAATCTTCTGGCACCCTCGACCCGGACAGAAAACTACGGCACATTATAATGCACTTGTGCCCCTCTTTAGAAATTTAAAGACCGTGATCTAATTGGTTCATTTTATTTCACAAGCATAACCCTAGTGCACACTTAGTATTATAAAGGTAGCTAAGTGATTCCTATGAACTCACCTTATCCGTACTGGTCTCAACATACTCGCGATCATGCCAATCAGTGATCCGAATTCCCTGTGATAACATGAATTATCGACCTAGTTTAGTAGAGCATATAGGTAGATTTCCCCTTTCCGCATGCATGTTTTAGCCTAGCCTGACAATAAGTTCACTGAATCTTACAACAAGGCACAAATAGATTAAAACAAAACATGAAACTGATATATATATATATATATATATATATATATATATATATATATATATATATATATATATATATGTGTGTCAAAAGGTAATACAGAAGTACCGCTGAGTACAAATAAAACGTAACTATACAACAAAAGATCCCATATCCTCGATAACGTCCCAGTGTACGGAGCCCTCAGCGGATCACCCACTCTGGATCACTTTGCAGCTCTCCTAACCTGCAAAGGATCTACAACACGGTATAAAACCGTTAGCTAACCATACGCATATATAAGAAGATGCATAAGCACAATGACACACCAATGAATAGTAAACACATCACCATGCTATCACACATTCACCCGGTTTATTATCTTAATAACGTCCAGTCACTCAAGCGTATATGTATATCAATATGAATATATGTGACACGAGGAATATAACTCGCCTCTCGGGAATGGTGCCAGTTGGAGTGGTGATCCGGTCCCACCTCCCGTGTACCCTATGGGAGTGGTGTAGGTGGCCGGCCCACTGAGCCAGACTGGCCTGCCCGTAGAGAACCTCCAGACTCCTAGCGGGATGAAAGGACAAGTTGTCATGGCCCTACAATGGGCAATCACTAAACCATAGGTAGGTAATCATCACAACGCATGCTATCAATCATATAACACACACACCACTCATGCAGACATCCAATATATGGATGGTAGCTAAGTCCTATGGACTTACCTCAAACTCAGAAGTAGTCTCAAACCCGATCGGCTCCAACTCTTGAGATCAACACTGCCTAATAACAAGGCATAACCAGATATCAAACTCCTATCCATCAAAGGGGTCACACCTAGACCCAAGGGATCCATAAGGATCATATCCTAACTCAAAAACCTCAAAGTCATAACCGGCATAAACGATAACGTACTCATCATTATTCTAACCTCAAACACGTACCTAGCATGCTACTAACCCGCTCATACTAGGAAAGGAAAGGATCTATCTTATTCTAGGTAGACCAAGGACAAGACGCACCTGCGTGACAAGAGAGACGCAGGGGCGGAGCAAGGCAACCCGCAGGCGCGGCTAAGCTCGGCCGCATGCGCGGTGACAGCGGCCGCAGGCAAGCGCAGGCACGGGCGCAGGCGCCCGCAGGGGCGGCGGCTTCCAAGCACGGGTGCGGTGACAAGGTTCCCGCAGGGGCGGTGGCGTCCAGGCGCGGGGGCGGCGATAGTGCAGAAAGTGACTACGCGGTTCCTCTTCGGCTCTTCACGTGATCAACTCACGTCTTCTCCATTCCAAAGTCACATACAACCATATACATACACATTCCAACATCAATCTACATTCAATTCATCTAATCCTAAGCTAAGGAAGATGGAATCAAAGAAAGGAAGAAGAGAAGAGGAAGAAGACTTACCACACTTGTGGTCCTAGGCTGCAAGGAAGATCAACAAGCTCCACAACTAACTCTCAAGCTTATCACACCATCCACCAACATCAACATCATCATCCTCACAACAAAACACTTCCAAACTAAAAGGAAGAACAAGATCAAGATCAAGGACAGAAGAAGAAGAAGAAGAAGAAGAAGAAGCAAGAAGGACGTAAGGGCTGGGAAAGGAATGAAGAACACTTGCTCAACAAGACAAAGCAAAGGAAATAGATTAAGTAAGTGAAAGAGTAAAGCACGGGTCAAAGGTCAACAAAGCCGGCTACAGCCGCAGAAAACCGCAGGGGCGGGCTTCCTGACCGCAGGGGCGGATCACGGACTAAGCCGCAGGGGCAGCTCTACAAACCCGCAGGGGCGGCTAAGGCCAAAAATGGCTCCTAAAGATCAAGGCTGTTACATCCTTTATGCTTGTTTAGTGTTACTTTGCAAGTATAGATGTCTACACACGCTTTTGGTGACTTTGTAGGTATTTTGGAGCTAAAACGATACAATTGAGGATAAAGTCTCGGAATGGATGCTTTGGAGCGATCATGTAGGCACGGGAAAGGAGGAGAAGAATAGCTTAGAGCAAACGAGATGATGCACTCGAGGTGCCGAGCCATCTCGGCCGAGATTCATGTATCTCGGTCGAGGTTGGAACTCTCTGACGTAAAATCTCGGTCATCATGAAAGCTATCTCGGCCCCGATCTCGGTCGACCCTACCGAGATGCCCTGGACGCTAAAGATGAAGTCGAAATATTGGTCCCGACCGTAACCATCTCGGCCGAGATCCTTGACCGAGATTCCTTGAGCCGGATATATTTTATTTATGGATCCCGTTTAGCACACCCCGGGTCTTTGGCAGGTTGTTGGGTATAAAAGGAAAACTCAAATTATTTTTCAAGGTTACAAATTATTCTCCAATTAAGCTCATATTGAGAGTGCCACTTTTCCCTTCTACCTTGCTCTTCACCATTTTCACCATTGTTGAACTTCATTGAGTTTTAGGAAAGACTCAACCTTTTTTATTTCATTCAGTTCAGATACGCTGTGCGATACTAGAATTTGTCATTTTGTTGGTTTCGGATTAATAAAGCTGAGTACTTTCTTTATTCCTATTGTTATTTCATATTTTATGCATTTCTCAATTGAATTAATTGTTGATTTTATTATGTTGATTATTGGCTAGAAACCTTATGGTTCCAAGGTGAATAGGGATTTGTTTATTCCTTGGGCTATGATGGAATAGTTGTGCTTAATGTTTGGTTTGAATAGCCTTGAAATCCTAGTGTTCAGTTTGGACTTGAACCTAGTTAGAATCCTCCTTCTAGCTAGTAACCTAAGTTGGAATTGAGACCTACCCGGTGATATCCCTCTTAGATACCTAAGAGAACTGATCAATGGTAATAGAGGTGAAAACCTCTATTGGGTTGAGTTTGCCTTGATTCCCTGCTGAGTTAGGTAATTCCTGAGACTTACCCGGTTAAGGTTTACCTGATCCTTAGTTGGTTAATCTGGTTTGTTTAGAATTTCCCTCCTCTCTACTTTCAGACTTACCCGGTAAAAGGTGGTTGGGATTGGAACTAGATGATCTTGAGACTTACCCGGTAATAGACTATCAGCCTAGAAATGTTCTTCCCTGTGGCTTGTCAACCATAGATGCCTCGAGAGTTGTCATGAGTCCATGTGTGTAAACAATGACCTTGAATCCTTGTAATCCGTTTTCTCCTTTGATTAATTGTTTGTTTATTTGCTTTACTTAGTTTTCAATCAAAACTGATATTTGATTGTGAACTTCACAAAAATCCTTTAAAAATATTTGCTCCTTCTTCCCTACTTTTCCAACCTTTGTCGAATTTTTGGATTTACCCTATTTTAGATCATTATTGCAAATCATTCATTTAATCCCTGAGATCGATCTTGGAGTACTTACTCATCCTGCATATGGTTCATACACTGTGAGTTCGCTGCAATTGAGTGCTTATTGCGAGTTTTATAAATTTAAAGCATACTGTGATTTTTACTAACTTGTGAATCTTTATCCTTATTGATAAATGTTTATAGGGGTGTAAAAATAGCGAACAACCTGAACAAGAGACATCAACCCTTAGAACTATATCAACCCTTAACATTTCTCGATTTATCATTCTAACCAATCAGGGTATGATATGTAGCATCGATACTTTGGCGTTTCTACGACGTAGGCTCTCGGACCTAGATGTCCATTCCAAGTTCTCCTATTATCATCACAATCATTTCCTTAAAAATCCACTATCTCGGAAGTCCGTATTTCATCTATCATTATCGATCCACTTAACTACTTCATAGTTCTCATTCCGATTCTTCTAGCATAACAATTCATGACGTGTTCCAGTTCCAACACTCCGGTTATTCCATACTAATTCCAAACCTATATTTCTCCTCAACGTTTCACTACTTATCCAATTAATATCCACAAAAATTATATAACTAAATTATCACAAAACTAATTTAATAAATAATAATAAACTGGATAATTATTTATTTTCGGGAATTAATTTAACAGAAATGAAACGGGTTCGGGTCTAACCGTTATCGGATTAAGTAGCGTGTGGTTGACGGTACCAGGTGGCGTGAGCAAGCAAGGAGGAGTGACGAGACGTCTCCGGTTCGAGTCTGGGAAACCATGGCGCCCAAACAAAAGCAAGGAAGTAGAAATAGGTTCTTAGTTCGATTCCCCTGGGAGGCAAAACAACGTGGTCCTGTTCGAATCAGAGTCGGGAGTTCAACTCTCCGGAGCGGTATAAACGGATTATTAAGAGGGTGTTGGGAGAGGGGTCTTTAGTCTCGGGTTCGAGTCATCGCCAAAGAAAAAACACATTTAAAAAGTTGGTTAAGGTAATAGTGGTCCTAGGTTCAAATCTCGAAAAGTGCGCATGGTAGAATAATCCAAGGTCTGGATGGTCACCATTTTGAATCTTGTAGAGAGTTTAATATGAAGACCTTCGTTATTTTCATCCTATCACGTACATAGACATATTTTACAAAAAGAGAATATGATCCTTATACTCACGTCGGCCTGACTCTTCGATGTCTGTTCCGGTGAGCAACGTTGGCGGCGCTTCGGCTAAGGAGGTACAGGCTCACCGACGGTGGCGGAGAGGAGAGGCTTGTAGCGGATAAGGTGGTGCCCGTTCATTTGCAATCGTCGGGATGTAACACCCCGAATCCGCGGGACTCGGTATGCTACGGGCGAGACCTCACAATGGGTCCCGACCCTTAGCCTAACAACAATTTCACCGGACCTTTCCAACAAGGAACAAATAAAGGCAAAACTCAAACAGTTTATAATGTATGCGAGAAACTGAAATGTAAAGATACAAGGTGGAAACTCAGCCGAGTCCTCAAAACGACACAACTCGGATAAGAAAAACCTAAAACGTACAACATAATCCACAATCCAACAATACAAGACATAACCCCAAAATGTCCCCGTCCTATAATGTACGGAGACCCCGGTTGTCCACTCCTCCACCTCACTCGGCGGCATCCCTAACCTGCAAGGCATCTACACAAACGGTTTAAAACCGTTAGCTCATATTCGAAGCATTAGAAATGAGGTGAAGGCACAAACACACATACATCACATAACACATACATACTCCAAAACACACAAGTCCGGTTTATTATCTTTTTATTATTAAGTCGTATCCCGTTCTAATTCAACTTAGGTTTGTGACACGAGAACCACCGTGGTCTCGCCTCGGTCCCTACTTACCGGCAAAGAATGGTATTGATGCATCCGACCGTCTACCCGCCCGGACTAGTCGCCGAGAACCTCCTAGACTCTCGCAAGAGCTAGGCAGATGATGTCACTGCCTGTTATCATACACTTGGGCCAAAATATAAGGTCGGTGGTCCTATTTACCGGTTTAGTTGTTTATAACATACACAATAACACAAACACACACCACCAACACACACCACCAACACACATCGATGCTAATACGTAAAATACGAGCTAAGTAAGTCGGGAGACTTACCTCGTTACCACACTCAACTCACAACACTCTCGCTTCCTTAGAGAGGAAGCCCACAACCTGCTCACAAGAAGATATACATATCAACACATGCTCACGCTCAAGAAGTTTTAGACTTCACTCTAGTGATCTAAGCAAGATCACCTAACCCTCAATCTAGGAATGCATCCTAGGGTCCAAGGTACTCACGACACTCTCAACACATGAAAGCAATTCACAACAGCTGATAACCTCACATGATCTTAAACCTCAGCCAAGAAGGAACAAGCTAGTCTAGAAGGTCCATCATGCTCAACATACTCATAACCATCCACTACATCGAGCCTTAAGGGCTCCTAGGTTCACAACCACTAAGTGGGATCTCAAGCTACTCTAGATCCATCCTAGGTATGCTACTAACATGAAACAACTACAAAACTAAGGAAAGAACGAAGGGGAAGGGAGGAGAGGAACCTACTATCGAAGAAACGCACCCGTGGAGTCAAGCTGGCGCCCCGGCGGAGCAGATGCCGCCCCTGCGGAAGGCTGGCGCCGCCCCAGCGGCCCTCTGGCGGAGCAGGCACCGCCCCTGCGGTGGCAGGAGCCGCACCTGCGGCGGTCTGGCGTCCTGGAGTCACCCCTGCGGTGGCTGGAGCCGCCCCTGCAGTGGTCTGGAGCCTCTCCTGCGGCTGTGGTGAGCCGCCCTCGCGGTTTCGCTGCAGAAACGCGTCTTCTTCGTCTTAGACTATGAATCCTTTGCTCCAATGTTCTCCTCTCCTTGTTGGGTCTTCTCCAAACACCAACCACTGATCTTAGACTCCTCTCCACGGTCTAATCGAGCTAAGAACACATGTATGCAAGGATTTGAGTAAAAAGCTTCTCAATAGCTTCATCCATGGCCATGGATGAAGGAGGGAAGAAGTAAAGGAAAACAACAATGAAGGAGGAGGAAGGAAGAGGAAGAAGCTTACCACACTTAATTTGGATTCCCTCTACTGCAGTCCACACATGCAAGAGCTCCCAAGATGGAAGAAGAGCAAAGAGAGAGAAGAGAGGAAGAGAGGGAAAATGACTAACGTGAAATGAAAGTCAAGAGTGAGAGAGGGAGGGGACAAGGCTGCGAAAGAGGGGAGGGGATCCAGGGGTCAACTGAGCTCTTGCCACCTCAGCTCGGAACGAGGGGTCGGAAATGACCTCTTGTCACCTCAACTAAGAACGAGGGGTTGGAAAGCAGAAAAAGGGAAAAACGACGAGTCGACTCGGGATTTAAGAATGATTTTCGGCACTCGGCACCTCGTGCTTGCGGGAAAACTGAACCGCTAACGCGGGAAGGTCGACAAAACGCTCTAAGTCCGGAATAGAAATTCCGGATGTTACAACTGACCCCCCTAAAAAGAAGTTTCTTCCCGAAACTTGCTAAACATAGCACTCTTGGACAAACACGTCTCGTAGCCATGTGGAACTCATAAAACGTCAATTATCGGCTCTAATCCAAGTCTACGTATAAAACCACATCAAGACCTCGCAAGGTACACATATACTCATATGAACTCACATAACACGTCATGACATAAACACATAGCACAAACAAGGGAAGATCTCGAGACTAACCCGACGGTCCTATCGATGTCGCTAAAATTTGCGTAAAACTCGGGATAGTTCCTCCGGATACTATCCTCCATCTCCCATGTAGCCTCATCGGCTCCTCGCCTCGACCACTGCACTCTCAGCATCGGTATCTCCTTCGATCAAAGGCGCCTCGTACTCCGCTCTAAAACCGCTATCGGATGCTCTGCAAAAGTATGGTCCGGCTCGACCACTAGGTCCTCGTGGCTAATGATGTGCCTCGGGTCGTGTATGTACTCTCTCAGCTGAGAGACATGAAATACCGGATGTATACCCTCCAACCGCGGTGGCAATGCTAACCGGTATGCCACCTCACCGACTGTCTCCAAGATCTCCAATGGACCGACATATCAGGGTCTTAACTTCCCCTTAATGCCGAATCGCCTGACGCCTCGCGTCGGTGATACCCTCAACCACACTTGAGCTCCTACCCTGAACTCGAGAGGTCTACGCCTCCTATCCGCATACAACCTCTGACGGCTCTGCGCGGCCAACATCCTCTCTCGGATCAAAGCAACTCTAGCCACGTCGTCCTGTACCTGATCTGGAGCTAGAACTCCCTGGCTCGTCCCAACATAAGGGACGACATCTCTGTCCATACAATGGCTCATACGGTGCCATCCCAATCGACGTGTGCCAGCTGTTATTATATGAAAACTCAACCAATGGGAGATGGTCTGGCCATACCTGACCCCAATCTAGTGCACATGCTCGTAGCATATCCTCTAAAGTCTGAATAGTCTGCTCAGACTGGCCATCGGTCTGTGGATGGTATGCGGTGGTGAAATGAAGACTCGAACCTAGGGTGGTGTGTACTTGCTGCCAGAACCTCGAGGTAAAACGTCCGTCCCGGTCAGAGATGATGGTCCTCGGTACTCCATGTAATGTCACAATCTGACGGGTAAATTCCTCGGCTAAACGACTCACCGGCCACGTTTCCCGTATAGGGATGAAACGCGCGGTCTTCGTCAACCGATCTACTACTACCCATATCGCGTTGAAGCTCCTACTCGGTCTCAGACCGGTAACGAAATCCATGGATATGTCCTCCCACTTCCACTGCGGCACGGGCAGTGGGTGAAGCTCTCCTCCGTGTCTCTTGTGCTCGATCTTAACCTACTGGCAGGTCGCGCATCGGGCCACATACCTAGCTACATCGGGCTTGAGCCCGCCCAACCAATAAAACTCCTAATATCTGGGTACATCTTACTCGTGCTTGGGTGTACCGAGTAAGGTGTGGAATATGCCTCATGCAAAATCCGCTCTCTCAACTCCTGGTCCGACGGTACACAAATACGTTTATGGCGTCTTAATAGCTTGTCTACCTCTGTGATAGACTGCGGTGCCTCTCCTCGGGACATCCTGTCCCGGATCCTCATCAAAATGGGACATACCTCCTGCTTATGCCGGATCTCTCCAGATAGGTCAGGTAATACCTCTAACTCGGACAAACAACAGTCCGTATCCGGGAACCGGATATCCAACTCCAACTCTATCAAATCCTTCTACAACTGCGGCTGAACTGTAAGCCGAGCTATAGCCTCCTCTCGAGGTGTCCTCCTAATCAAAGCATCGGCGACTTCGTTCGCCTTCCCCGGATGGTACAAAATCTCTAAGTCAAAGTCCTTAATCAACTCCAACCATCTCCTCTAGCGGTTATTCAACTCCCGCTAAGTGAATATATACTTCAGACTCTTATGGTCTGTGAAGATCTGACACGTAACCCCGTACAAGTAATGTCGCCAAATCTTCAGGGCATGACTCACTGCCGCTAGCTCAAGATTATGGGTAGGGTTATTCTCCTCGTACGGCTTCAGCTGCCGAGAAGCGTACGCAATAACTCTATCTCTCTACATCAAAACGCACCCCAAGCCTAGCATGGAGGCGTCACTATACACTATAAAATCCTCTACGCCCTCAGGCAGGGCTAAAACGGGAGCGGAGGTCAACCTCCTCTTCAGCTCCTCGAAGCTGCGCTGACAAGGCTCGGACCAGACGAACTTGGTAGACTTTCTCAGCAAGGAAGTGAACGGTCGTGCAATCACGGAGAAACCCTCAACAAAACGGCGGTAGTATCCCGCTAAGCCCAATAAGTTGCGCACCTCCTTGACCGTCCTAGGAGGCGGCCATGAGGAAACAAACTCTATCTTCGCTGGGTCAACCATGACACCCTCGGTGGAAACTATATGACCCAAGAATGCCACCTCGGACATCCAAAACTCGCACTTAGAGAGCTTAGCGTAAAGCTCTCTATCCTGGAGGACTCGAAGCACCGTCCTCAGGTGTCCCACATGCTCCTCCCTACTCCGGGAGTAAACTAAGATGTCATCTATAAACACTACCACAAACTGGTCCAAGAAGTCGATGAAGATTCCGTTCATCAACTCTATGAAGACGGCGGGTGCATTCGTGAGCACAAATGGCATCACGACAAACTCATAATGGCCGTATCTCGTCCTGAATGCCGTCTTCGGCACGTCCTCCTCTCTCACCCTCAGCTGGTGATATCCCGACCTCAAATCAATACGTGAAAACACGGAGGCTCCCTGCAACTGGTCCAGCAAATCATCAATGCGTGGCAACGGGTACTTGTTCTTGATGGTGACTTTGTTCAACTCCCGGTAATAAATGCATAGCCTCAAAGATACGTCCTTCTTCCTGACGAAGAGGACCGGTGCACCCCAAGGCTAAACGCTCGGGCGTATGAAACCCCTCTCGGCTAACTCCTCGAGCTGCTTCTTCAGCTCCAATATCTCGATCGGCGCCATGTGGTATGGAGCCTTAGAGATCGGCCTCGTGCCGGGATCCAAATCAATAGCAAAATCAACGCTCCTCTACGGTTGTAGCACGGGTGGCTCCCCAAAATGTCCTCGAACTCGCATGCTAGGGGAATCTCCTCCAGCGATGGTCCCGCCTCCTCCTTCATGGCATAACATCAGAAGGCCTCGCATCCCTGCCTGATAAGTCTCGAGGCTCGGACCGCGCTAATGACTGTACCGACCTTCCCGAGGTCCCAACCTCGGAAAATCACCTCGTGCCCCGCCTCTATGGTAACTGTCACAGTCCTCCGGCTGATGTCTATAACGGCTCGATGGCGGTCCATCCAATCCATATCAAGGATGACTTCTTCATGCACTAAGTGCATGACAAAGAAGTCGGCTAACCAATCTCGGTTTCCCAAACGAATGGGACAACCGCATACCTCTCGGGTACCACTAACCCTACCTCCATCGGGTAACCCTATAATGAAGGGTCTCCCCTCTACCGTAACTAAGGACAACCTAGCTACACAATCATCCGATATAAAAGATTGCGTAGCACCCGTGAATCTGAATAGTACATGTGGTTGTCGGCACCACTGGATCAACGACACTCCTCAACTCAAATACCCTAGCCTGTGTGCCTCTTGTCTCCTGGGTACCTCCACCACGGCCTCTACCTCGGCCCTTTCCCTGGGCTGATACCTGTGTACGGGCCTGAACCCGACTCTAGCACCTCTGTTGAGAGCCCTGTGACTGATACTGTGGCGGCCTCTGACTGCCCCCTCCTACACCAACAGGCGAGGAACCCTGATGCGACTGTGACTTGCCCTGCGGAGCAGTCACCGCCCCTGCGGATCGTTGGTGCCGCCCCAACGGCTCTCTGGCGGAGGAATCACTGCCCCTGCGGTGGCTGGAGCCGCACCTGCGGTGGTCTGGCATCCTGGAGCCACCCCTGCGGTGGTCTGGAGCCACCCCTGCGGCTGTGGTGCGCCGCCCCCGCGGTTTCGCTGTAGAAACTCGTCTTCTTCGTCTTCGACTATGGATCCTTGGCTCCAATGTCCTCCACTCCTTGTTAGGTCTTCTCCAAACACCAACCACTGATCTTAGACTACTCTTCATGGCCTAATCGATCTAAGCACACATGCATGCAAGGATTTGAGTAAAAAGCTTCTCAAGAGCTTCATCCATGGCCATGGATGAAGGAGGGAAGAAGAAAGGGAAAACAACAATGAAGGAGGAGGAAGGAAGAGGAAGAAGCTTACCACACTTGATCTGGATTCCCACTACTGCAGTCCACACATGCAAGAGCTCCCAAAATGGAAGAAGAGCAAAGAGAGAGAAGAGAGGAAGAGAGGGAAAATGACTAACGTGAAATGAAAGTCAAGAGTGAGAGAGGGAGGGGAAAAGGCTGCCAAAGAGGAGAGGGGATCAAGGGGTCAGCTGACCTCTTGTCACCTCAGCTTGGAACGAGGGGTCGGAAATGACCTTTTGTCACCTCAGCTAAGAACGAGGGTCGGAAAGCGGAAAAAGGGAAAAACGACGAGTCGGCTCGGGATTTAGGAATGATTCCCGGCACTCGGCACCTCGTGCCTGCGGGAAAACTGAACCGCTAACGCGGAAAGGTCGACGAAACGCTCTAAGTCCGGAATAGAAATTCCGGATGTTACACGGGAGATAGGGGTGAGCTGTATGGAATGTGACGTCAGGAGAGGGTTAGGAAGCTCGTAGTTTAGCTAGGAGGGATGGGGAGGGAGAGAGACTCGTGGGTCAAGGTAACAAGACCGTCGGAGGGTATGAGGATTGGTAGCGAGAACGGTTATAGGGACGGAGCATCGACATATGGAGAGGGAGAGGGAGAGGGCGATGAAGGGAGGAGGGGAAGAGGAGAGGGCTCTAGTCAGTCAATCTTGTGATCTCATCTTGGCATTTAAAGCCATTCATCAACCTAGTCGGTAACCGTTGTCTTTAATACGATCTTCAAATCGTTTTCAGCTCGTGAAACGGTCGTTGACGGAGAATGGCGCTCGGTGAAAAGAAGGAAGAAGAAGCGAAGAAGGAAGTGGGTTAGGTGTCTAGCGGTGTCACACGGCCCACGAAAGAAAAATGCGCCTGTGGGCCAAGGAAAATGGGCCGTTGGAAGTTATTCTGCCCCAAGGAGAGGCCAAGGAAGAGTTACGGCATGCCGGTTCTATCTTGGCCCAAGAAGATCTAGTACGGAGTTGCTTTGCCGACTGGGCCCGTCCACGGCCGGTTTGGTTCATGCATAATTCCAACCTAAGGGTTTGGTTCGGTCGACACAAAATATTAAGATAGTTGTTTTGGTTTAGTTTAACCCATTCGCTCGGGTTTGGATCCGTTTGATTTATTTCTTCGTATTCGATTCGGGTTCTTGGTTTAAATAAAATTTATACATAAAAATAATATTTATAAATTAATTAAATAAAGTTTTAATATAAGTAGGAAAATTTTAAAATTTTCCGGTTATTACAAACAACATCGAGTTTTTTTAGATTTTGTTCAAATAAAATTTGTTCAAATTTGTTATAACCTATTCAAGTTAAAATATAATTACAATAATTTTATCTAATTACTACATGATTAGTAACTTTTTATACTTATCACATCGCTACGTATCGCTTATTCGTGAAGATATCTCATCATATCGTCACGTGTTGCGGTTTAAATAAGTCACCTCATGTGTTCTTGTATTGGTTGGTTATATTTAAACTAACCAAATAAAACTTTAATCTTTTTGTTTAGATATGATCAAATCAAAAATCTAATAATAACCATGTGTTATATAAAAAAGGTAAAATCTACCTTGATTAGGGAATAAGTAAAACTAAATTACTAAAAACTAATATATATATATATATATATATATATATATATATATATATGCCTGTTGTGGAGTTCGATAGGGAAGTGGGTCTAAAGTGCCCCGGCAACACATGGAGAAGACCGTTATTTGGCCGGTCACTAGCGAGGTGTAGAGAGTTGGACCGGCCGGTTTCCTAGATGAGACGGAGCAAGGAGGCTAGAGTGGTTGGGCCGGTCCTCTTCGTGAGCCGGTCTGCTCACGTACAACCAAAGGAGGGGAGGCCCGAGTTATAAGGTCCCGGTTTTGGGTTCGATTCGATTCGATTATTTCAACAAGTCGGTTTGGTCCTTTCCGAAATAAAATAAATTCTAATTTTTTCGGTTATTTCATCAGTCCATTAAAATTAAGTTTCGACCCGAAACTTAAAGTAACCTAAGGTCGTTCCGAGTTTATAAACTCAAGTTGTATCTAGCACTATCTTTAGAAGTCGTTTACCCTTAAGATCCTACTCAAGTCCAAGAAGGTCATTTAACACATCACACATCACATAGAGAACAATCAGTTATATATCACTGAAATATAATAATGATTACACATAAGTGATAGTATAAAGACTAATCCTTTGAATCTAAAGTCGACACTAACTCTGTGTACTACTCAAGTTATGAGCTCTTAAAACTATCCTCGGTCTCCAAGGTAGTCTCACCGACTTCCCGTCGGGACCACTAGACTTTCAACATCGGAATCTCCTTCGACCGCAATTGTCTGACACTCCTCTCTAAAATTGCTACCGAATACTCTGCGAAGGTATGATCCGGCTCGACTGTCAGGTCCTCATAATTGCTCACATGTCTCGGGTTTGGAATGTACTCTTTGAGTTGAGACACATGAATTGTTGGGTGGACGCTCTCTATCGCAAGTGGAAGTGCTACTTTGTAAGCTACTTCTCCTACATGCTCCAAGATCTCAAAAGGTCCGACATATCGTGGACTCAACTTCCATATAATGCCGAAATGTCTGACGTCTCGCGTCGGAGAAACTCTCAACCAAACATGGGGACCGAAACGGAACTCTAGGGGTCGATGCCTCTTATCAACGTATGACTTTTGACGACTATGTGATGCTATCATACGCTCTCGGAAAAAGGCTACATGTGCCATGTCATCATGTATCTGCTCCGTAGTGACTCATCCGGCCTCATTGGCATCCTCTCTTCATACGGGTGTACGACACCTTCATCCAATCATCCTCTATTCCTAGTTTTGATCTTTCAAGTTTTACTATCAAGAGCACCATCCCCATAAAGCCTAACATGTTTTGCCAAGTGCTCTTTTTGGTAAGACAGTACAAGCGATGAAAGCAACTTTTGATTTGACCCATAAACAAAAAGCGGTTTTTCAGTGTCTACAGGCACCACATAGCCAAAATTTACTTCTTTCCATACCTATTGATGGACTTGGACAATGTATGTATCCCGTTGAGTATCGCCTTATGATTCATTTGTTCATGTCTTATGTGCTTTGTCCTGTGCCTAATTGTGGGAAGGTTGTGGATGATTTTGGGGAGCATGCGGTTCATTGTAAAGAACTACCCGACTTCAAATATAGGCATGATCTGGTTGTGGTGTTTTATGTGATGTGTTCAAGATAGCAGAGATTTAGGCCAAGAAAGAGGCACTTGTATCCTTCTGGACTGATCCGCGTGAAGGAAGGTCTACATTAAGGCCCGCATATGTGTTTGTGTTTGGATGAGTGGGTGAAAAACATGCTTGTATTGATTTGACAGGAGTATCGCCTTTGGTTGGTTTGGATAATGGGCCTTTTGCGGTGGGTAAGGCGGCCCTCAACGCGGCCTCTAAGAAGGTGGCTAAGCATGAAAGAAACATGTGTTTCTTCCGTTCGCATTTGATACGTTTCTTTTTCTTGCACCCAATGCCATCGACATTCTCAAGATGGTACAACGAGTCTTGCATGATAATGTTGTGTCACTTAGGACTTTAGATGCAGTATTTAGAAGGATCAGATTTGCTATTCAAAAAAGGGTTGATGGCACAACTTGTTGTTCACCTAACTTCTAACTCAATATAATTTTAGTGATAGGTTTATATACTAGAAAAACATAATGAAAAAAAACACATTTTCTATTCTTCGTTTTTAAATAGACTAGATACAATTCTATTTCTTTTTTTTTTCTAATCGCAACTCGCAAGACAACCTTCCTTTCCGGGTCAATCATTCTCTTCGTTGACTATGCAACCCAACTCCTAAATAAATATCCCATTAAAATGTTACGTGGCATGTGGCACGATCGACTGGTGGTACGACGTCGTTTGGATTCTACGCTTCTAGTTCTTCTATACGAAGTCGTCTTGGGTTTTACCCGACCCGGAGATGGGAAAATGATCAGTGTTGGTAGCATATATTTGACCCGTCTCGTCTTATAATTTTCCTCTACGTTAATAGTGTGAATTTTCAAAGGGTTATTATTCATATGATTCTCTTGTGAAGTAGAATTTTGAAGGTGTAAATATTCGGTTGGGAACAATTTAGTAAGGAGAGCTGTTGCGATAATGGAAATTAATGACTAATTTGGGTCATTCATGCACTTGATCAATGGTCCTCATTCATAGATAACGTTATTTAATGATTTTGGATAAATAATTAATGAGACATAATGAAATTTTTGTGATAAATTAATCATTATTTCAGTTCATAATTTAGTTTATTTCGTCAAAATTTATATATTGTTAGTTGTGATAATTTCTATATTTAGTTCAGACATGTATTGTTTCGTTAGTTTATTAGTTATATTTTAATGCATTTTTACTTATACATGTTTGAAATAACAAAACACAATATTAACACAATATTTGAACTATTGATACCCAAATGTTGAACTAATATAATAAAAGTTTAATTTTTTATACTTATGGTTTTAGACTTTTTTATTATAATATTTGTTAGTTAAATTTTTTTTATACAATTAGTTTAAGTCGAGTATTCTATTAGTTTAAACATTTTATATTATTAGTTCATGCATTATTTTGAACTTATGGGAAAAAAGCTGTAAAAATATGTGAACTATTAGTACAATATAATTTAAACTAACAAAAAAAATAGAGATAAATGGGGCAATAATGCACTAATTTTAACTAGAGTATAAGGTATGTAGGCATTTTTTTAATCAGATATTAACTATGCAGGTATAAATAGCGTTTTTTTTCAGCCCTTTTTTTTGGCTCTCGTTCTCTCTTCTCTCTTCTCTGGATGGCAATTTCTGGCGATTCTTCGCTCCTCTTGCTTCTCTCTGGACGACATTGGAGATTCGCCCGTCGCCTTTTTCGTCGCCCCATTTCTTCTCCTTCTTCATCTTCTTCGTCTTCGATCGTCACCTCCCTTCTTCCCCTCTATCGTTGGTTTCTCTTGGAGCTTGTTCGGATTGGTCAGGCATTCTTCATGATCGCGGATACCTCTCTTCAGGTTAGGGTTTGGTGATGACTCTTGTATTTCTCTTCTATTAGGGTTTGGTGATGAACTCCCTCACTGCCTTCAATCAACCGATTCAATCATCCACCGTTGTGTTATCCATCACCATCGACCTAACATTTTGAAAGCTCAAAGAGGTATGGAAGCTTTTATTATAAAGTACTTTCGTAATACAAATTAAGTTGAGAGTAAGATGGAATTTCATCTGAATGTGCAGGCAGTTTGATGAAATGCTCCTTTGACTTTCGTCATGTCAAAGTTTATCCATGTCAGATGAATGGTAGGCAAGCAAAGTGATTAAGAGTAAGGTTCCGATTTTGAGTTTGTTTAGATATGCAGAGGTTAAGGTAAACATAAGCAATCATATAGCTAGTGATCTCATATAGGTGAAAAGCCGCAATCACTGAACATAAATGAGAAGAAAAAAATTAAGGTAAACATAAGCAATCATATAGCCAATAAACATAAGCAATCATATTTTGAGAGTTTGCGCATAATTTGACCCCAGAGTAGTGGGATTGAGTGGATACGTTGTGATGTATATGATACAGGAATAGGAATACCAGGTTTGATAACCTAAAGCTACAGTAATTACATTAGTTATTGTCTTAATGGAAGTTTTTGAATCACTGTCATAATTCTGCAGAGAAAGCATTGCCCACCTTAAACGTGAGAAGACAAGGTAGCCTTCACTGGCCTTTTCTTTTTTGTTTTGGTTGATTGGATCCCTCATTAGTCATGAATGGGTGATCAACGGAAGTAGAACTCAGATTTGCACGTATTAGAATTGCTGATTTTGTTGAAACAATTTTTGTAAGACTAAATAGGCAAAAATCTCCTGAAGACTGATATTAAGCTGGATACCTATGTTCAATTATTTTCACCTTGATCCTTTCAGTTTCTTGAATTCAGTTCTAGAAAACTGAATTCTTCTGCGTAATCATTTCAAGTTATGGTAAAGCGACAAAGAACAACTTTTCCTCCAAATTTTGTCCATTTTCTTGATGGTTCCCACGTGATGATTGTAACACCCCAAATCCGTAGGACTCGGAGTGTTACTGGGCTAGGATCTCACAATGGATCCTGACCTAGCATGACAACAAGTTCACTGAGTCTTACAACAAGGCACCAAAAGATTAAAACAAAACATAAAATTGATATATATATATATATCAAAAAGGTGATACAGAGTACTACTGAGTACAAAGTCAAACAGAAATCCATACAACATAAATAACCCATCCCACGATATCGCCCAGTGTACGTAACCCTCAGCAGATCACCCCTCTAGATCACTCTACAGCTCTCCTAACCTGCAAAGGATCTACAACACGATATAAAACCGTTAGCTAACCATACACATATATAAGAAGATGCTAGATCACAAACACACATCAGAATCATAACACATCATCATGCTTTCACACATTTACCCGGTTTATTATCTTTAATAAGTCCAAACACTCAATCGTATAAATAGATGTATATGAATATACATGACACGAGGAATGTATATAACCCTCACCTTTGCGTGCAATAGCTAGCTGGAGTGGTATCAGCGCACCTTCCCGTATACCATATGCAGTGGTAGGTGCCTTCCCGTATACCAGAACTAACTAGCTTACAGAGAACTTCCCAGACTCCACTACGGGATGAAAGGTAAGTTCTCACAGCCACTACAATGGGCGGTCAATATAACATAGGTCGGTAATGAACCATATCGCATGTTATAAAACATATAACAATCACCACTCAAGCATACATCCAATATAAGGATAGTAGCTAAGTAAGTCCTATGGACTTACCTCAACCTCAGAAGTAGTATCACTACGATCAACTCTCACTCAGGTCCACTCCAAACTAGAGGACAACACGGCCTATACAAGGCATACATATATATATATATATATATATATATATATATATATATATATATATATATATCAAACTCCTATCACACAAAGGGTCACACCTAGACCCAAGGGATCCATAAGGATCATGTCCAACTCATAAACCTCAAAGCCGTAACCGGAAAATCTATATCATACTCATCAACATCCGATACCTAGCATAGTACTAAGTCCCTCATACTAGGAAAGGAAAGGAGCTACCCAACTATAGGTAGTCCCGGGACAAGACGCACCTGCGTGATCAAGGGACGTAGGGGCGGAGTAGACAACCCGCAGGCGCGGCAGGGAGCAGCCGCAGGCGCGGTGGCAAGGAACGCAGGCAAGGCGCGGGCGCTGCGGCACGGCTTCCGCAGGGGCGGCGGTTTCCGGGCGCGGGGGCGGCGACGGTGCAGAACGTAATCCCGCGGCTTCTCTTCGGCTCTTCACGTGATCAAATCACGTCTTCTCTCATCCAAATTCACACACATACATATACATACACATTCCAACATTAATCTATGATCAATACATCTAATCCTAAGCTAAGGAAGGAAGAATCAAGGAAAGAAAGAAGGAGAAGTAAGATCACTTACCACCCTTGTGGTCCTAGGCTGCAGGGAGAGATCACACACCTCAGTAGCTGGCTTCCAAGCTAAGCATACACACATCCATCATCAACATCAACCACAACACACAAATCTCAAGCAAAACTCCAAGGAGAACCAAGAACAAGATCAAAGAAGATGAAGGAGAAGCAAGAAGGACGTAGGTTTGGAATGGGAAGTGAAGAAGGTAACCCATGCTCAGCAAGGAAACGGAAGAAGTAAATCAAAGGGTAAAGCATGGGTCAAAGGAGTCAACAAAACCGGCCGCAGCCGCCGGAAACCGCAGGGTGGTTCCCTGAGCCGCAGAGGCAGAAACCCGCAGGGGCGGCAGTCATGCCCGCGGGTGCGGAAAGGCCAAACTCGGCCAAAGCCAATCTCGGATAAGGTCCAATCTCGGTCCGAAAGACTAAGGCTCTTACATCTCACCCCCCTAAAAACAAGTTCCGTCCCGAAACTTGTAAAGTCCTGAAACCACTAGGACTCAAAAGCCGAAGTAAAACTCTCTATAACCTCAAACATAAGCATGGAGGAACTTATCAACTCCAGCAGCAAACTATACTATCCAGGGCATAGAGGAAAACCATCTCTAGCCAAACCATAAACATATCATAAGGCATAGAGGAATCACATCTCTAGCCGTATCATATTCATAACAGAAAGGCATAGAGGAAGAACATCTCCAGCAACACTATGTCCATCAAAATAGCATGGAGGAAAGAACCATCTCCAGCTAAACTGATGCGCCCTTGACAACCATGACCGTGGATGAGGAGAACGATGCTTTGCGGGTTCGCTACGATGGATCGCTCACTGGCTCCCGAGCTAAAGCCATCGCCCAAGCTGCCGGCTCAATCATCCGACGCACCATTGCATCACTTGGACCCGTTAGTAGCATGCCATGTCACCACTCCACCATGGCATAGACTTTCGGCGCCACCTCATCAAGCTAGCAATATTATTATTATTTTATTATATTTTACATTAAAAATAATAGACTTTAATTTTCGGAACCGTAACTCCGGAACTTAATTCCGGGAGTTACTTTCCGACATTGATAGTCTAGGCCTTTCAATTCGGGAGTTAGCCCGGCTTTATTTCCCGCTTTTTATTTCCCGCCTTTATTTCCATCATTTAATTTTCGGCTAATGGTTTGGCCTTCATCCACTATATAAGGGATGCTTGGCCTCTCTTGTAAAGCATGTCTAATTTTAATCAAGTATTTTGAAGGAAAATCCTCATTCTTAATCTGGGCATCACTTCCTCTTCAATCCCCTCAAAATTCTTCTTTGGATCAAGTCTTAGATCCAAGAACTCTCCTTCGAGAAGAATCAAACCCTCAACTCCACTACAACGTTTGCTCGATCTCTCTAGATCGAATCAAACCTTCGTTTCCGCAACCATCTCAAATCCCTTCCGCCTTACCAAACTTCTATCAAAGTTCCCATTTGCACAACAACAAGGAGTAGTTGAAGCTCTAGCTTGGTCTAGATCCGGCGTTCGTTCTTCATCAATTCCAAGGACGCATCAAATTGGCATCAGAGCAAAGGGATCGAAGCTAAGTTCTCTTTACTCTTGTTTTTGTGCTTTATTTTATTATCCTTCTTTTGCCTTTGTTGTTCTTTCCCTCTTGAAGATCTTCATCTTGTTCTTCGTGTTCATTGAAGTTTTGTTGAATTTTTTTTTCTCACCAAGCAAATTTAGGAGATATTTGGTTTGCCATGAAACCATCTATCAAATACAATTTGTTCTTAAACCGACCCAATCCGACAAGTTTGTTAATCGATTTTACCAAATTTCTTGGGATTTATTTGTTAACAAATTCGGCTATCTCGCATTTTGATATTCAAAAAACAAAAACAACAAAAACCAAAACTATTCAACAAAGCGGATTTGTTTCCAAAGTGTTTCATCTCTTGCATCAAAAGTTGCAAAGTTCAAAAAAAAAAAAAGTGAAAAGACGTCCGGCAAACCGGTCCATCCGAAAAATCGGATTATTACAAAAGGTCAAAGACCAAAAGCAAGTAAAACTTGCCGATAAACAATCCGTCCATTTCTTATCTCTCCATCTTCTTATACACGTTCCAAATTTATCACTTGTTATTTGTGTGAATTGGTTCAAATTTTGTTGGATTAGCCTATCTTGCCTAACCTCCAAACGGCCTTCCCAAAAGTAGAACCTTAACGCACTTGAACTTGGGTAACGTTGACTTAATTCGTCACCTTGCTCATTTGATTGCTTGCATTTGTGTGTATTCATTTGGAATCATGACTAACGTGGATATAGAAAACTCTCAGGATGCTCGTGAACGTGAAAATACCTCCTTATCCGAGGAAGTTGTTAATCTTAAGCAACAATTGGAGAAGATGAGGGCACAACTTTTGGCCCTTACGACTGCTCAACGTCCCGCTTCAAATCCAAATGACACCATGGTCGAGACTTCCACATCTGATGCCCGTCGAAAAGGCAAAGGTCTTTGGGGAACCGATCCATCTCAAGGTCTTAGGCTTGCCTCAGTCATCGAAAGTCAAAATCAACAAGATGACAGGGACCACCTCAATGAGACCAACAACAACGATGGCCCGACTCCGGATGATTTACTTTATGTAGATACGATGGATAGGAACAAGCGCTTCGAGCGCAATCGTAGAGGGTACGGATCGCCCCCACCTTTACCTAATGCACACCATACTAGTCGTCCCGTCTAAGACGAATCCCGACACACAAATCAACAAGATCATCATCCTCGACGTTCTAGTAATGATCGGTATGGACAATGCCGCCAACAACCTAACCGGCGATCATCATACCGCGGCTATGATGAGTACGACGAGAGGGATGATTTTGATGAGTTCTCCGACAATGAGCCCAACTTGGAACGGGTGGCTCATGTCCGTCCATGGCACCCACCCGTCCGAGACACATATGAGAACCAGGACCGAGGAGAATAATGGTTGCCTCCTCCTAACCCACCAAGGCATGCACATCAACGAGCTCATCATGATGATATGCCACCGCCCCGCCCGGATCCCTACAAAGCTCGTAGGGAAGGTAAAGTTAAATTTTCAATATTTTATGGGAAATATGATCCTTGTGTGTTTCTTGATTGGGCAAGGACATGAGAAGGGCTTTGAAGCATTGCCACTATGAGGAATATGAGAAGATCGAAGCGGCAACCTTGTATTTTGAAGGCGATGCAAAATCTTGGTGGAACCGGTATGAACACGTCCGTGAGAGCCAAGGATGGGAACCGGTTGTGACGTTTTATCAATTGATCTACGTCATGACAAAGAAGTATGTCCCCGACGACTTCAAAAACGATATGTGGATGCAAATTGCCGAGCTCCAACAAGGCAAACTCACTTTGGTGGCCTACTTGGCCAAGCTCGAGGACATGCATATGAAGGCCGCCATTTCGGCCTCTCCCTCCGCCCTACGCACCAAGTTCATGAGTGGCCTTAATCCGTCAATCCGACGTCCCCTTGAGATCGTTCCATACAAGCACTTGGGAGCTTTGTGTCATGCGGCCATGAAGCTTCACAAGCAACAACAAGAGAATCCGAGATACTCAAGGTATAACTCCTCTCAAAGTCAATACGCTTATTCTACTAATACCCGTGCTCGAGATATATCTAGTTCTGAAGAGTCCGGCGCCACCAAAGGAGCCCAACGGATGGTTCAATCCACCCGACAAGAGGATACAAAGAGGGCATCACAGCGTGGTCCCAATGCCCCGGCACAAGCGCCTGCCGCCCGCACCCCTCAAGGACCTCCACCGGCGGCACGGCCAAGAGAGCCCGTGTGTTACAAATGTAGCGGATTCGGTCACGTCCAACGTGATTGGCCGAACACAAAGCGTGTGTTTGCCAACCCCTCATATGAAGATGAAGAAGATGAAGAAGACGGCGATATCATCATTGAGGATGACCAAGACGCCGACCCCTACTACGGCATGGAACCATGCGACGAACAAATGACTTGCGGCCCGGCACAACCCGGTAAGTTCGCCCTTGTATCTTGTCGAATTTTGGCCGTTAAAGAATTCGTTCCTATTGACCAACGTGAAAATCGTTTCCATTCTCGTTGTTTGGTCAATAACACTAGTCTCTCGTTAATCATTGATGGGGGTTCATGTTGTAACATTATCAACGAAAAAGTGGTAAAACACTTTAAGTTGCCTACAACCCCCCCCCCACCCAACACCTTATGGAATCCATTGGATTTACGATAAGGCGTGTGACACCATCACACGACAAGCTTGGGTGACGTTTTCCATAGGCGCCTATGTTGATAAGATCCTTAGTGATGTTATCAAGATGGACGCCACACATGTTTTATTAGGACGACCATGGCAATTCGATCGTCAAACTTTCCATGATGGTTATCTTAATAGATATATGTTCCAATATAATGGAAAAAGAGTCACATTGTTGCCTATGACTCCACATGAAATATTAATTGATTATGCGGAACGGAAGAGGCAACAAGCCACTGATGAGACCACTACGCCGGCAACATCGGACCCTCCTAGGAGTTCTTCCGATGTAGTGGGTGCTAGTACTTCCGGATCCCAGAACACCGGCCCTAGTAACAATGCTATTGAGACTAGAGGTAGTAAAGGAAGCATCGTTCCCACGAATACAACTTTACCATCTCCGGACCCAATAATCAAAGGCCGGTGTGAGCCAAGGGTACTTTTGGCCCGGAAACATGATTTGACACCGGTCAAGGAAGGCAAGTTACCATGCTTCTTGCTAGTTCCTTTTTGTTTATCTACTTCCCATGACCTTAGTAATATGCCGCACGAGGTGTCTACTTTGTTGTCTGAATTTCATGACGTCTTGACCGATGACCTACCACCCGGCTTGCCACCGATCCGTGGAATAGAGCACCAAATCGATTTGGTGCCCGGCGCGTCTTTACCCAACCGTACCGCTTACCGTGCAAGTCCGGAAGAGACTAAGGAGCTACAACGTCAAGTCCAAGAGCTCCTAGACCGGGGATATGTTCGTGAGTCGCTTTCACCATGTGTCGTGCCGGTCATTTTGGTTCCCAAGAAGGACGGGTCTTGGAGAATGTGTGTCGATTTCCGAGCCATCAACCAAATAACCGTCAAGTACCGGCATCCGATCCCGCGCCTCGACGACATGCTAGATGAACTCCATGGCGCCACCGTTTTCTCAAAGATTGATCTCCGGAGCGGTTATCACCAAATCCGGATGGCCGAGGGTGACGAATGGAAGACGGCTTTCAAAACGAAGTACGGATTCTATGAGGGGCTTGTCATGCCGTTCGGACTCTCCAACGCCCCATCAACGTTCATGCGTCTCATGAACCATGTCCTCCGCCGGTTTTTGGGTAATTTTGTCGTAGTTTATTTTGACAATATTCTCATATTTAGTAAGTCTTTGGATGAACACCTCGGGCACCTTCGCCAAGTGCTCGAGTGTCTTAGACAAGATCAATTATATGTGAATTATGAAAAATGTGTCTTTTGCTCGGACACAACAATTTTTCTTGGCTATGTCGTGTCTAAGGACGGACTACGAGTAGACGAATCCAAAGTTCGCGCTATTCGGGAGTGGCCTACACCTAGTACGGTCACCATGGTCCGAGCCATTCTCGGCTTAGCGGCTTCTACCGACGCTTTGTCAAAGACTTTAGCTCGGTAGCGGCGCCGCTTCATGAGCTCACTACCAAGGGTGTCACGTTTGAGTGGCGTGATACCCATGCTCGAGCGTTTGATGCGCTAAAAGACCGACTTTGCAATGCACCATTACTCCAGCTCCCAAATTTCTCGAAAACCTTCGAGGTGGAGTATGATGCATCTAATGTTGGCATTGGGGGGGTTCTTCTACAAGAGAATCGGCCCATTGCTAACTTTAGCGGAAAACTTTCCGGTCCGCCACTCAACTATCCAACATATGACAAGGAACTATATGCTTTAGTTCGTGGTCTAAAGACATGGAAACACTACTTGTTGCCGAAGGAGTTCGTGATTCATTCGGATCATGCGGCTCTTTCGTATCTCAAGAGTCAAACTAATTTGAGTTGGCGCCATGCAAGTTAGGTAGAATTTCTAGAAACCTTTCCTTATGTCATTCGGCATAAGAAGGGAAAAGAGAATGTGGTAGCCGATGTCCTTTCTCGGCGATATATCCTTTTGGTGCATATGGACGCCAAGATTCATGGCTTTGCTCTTATCAAAGAGTTATATGCCACGGATCTTGACTTCAAGGATATATTTGCCAAATGCCTTCACCTCCGAGAAAACTTGGAACCAACTTGTTGTTTTCAAGTAGTTATCACCCCCAAACCGATGGTCAAACGGAGGTGACCAATCGGACTCTCGGTGCTCTACTTAGAGCAACGCTGAAGAACAACCCACGAAAGTGGGAGGACTTACTTTCGGTTGTGGAGTTTTCATATAACAGGTCTAGGCACTCGGCAACTAAACTCTCACCATTTGAAGTTGTCTATGGCCTTAATCCACACACGCCTTTGGACTTCATACCACGGCCACTCAAGGACGGTGAACACATCACCGCCGCAAGTCGAGCCGCCTCAATCATTGAACTTCATGAGCGGACAAGAGCACAACTCCAACGTCGTGCCGCAAAACTTGCCGAACAACGCAACAAGGGCCGTCACGACATATCTTTCGAGCCCGGCGATCTTGTTTGGCTCCACTTAAGGAAGGAGCTTTTTCCATCTCGACGCAAGGGCAAGCTCTCAGATCGAGGTGATGGCCCTTTCCGGATCCTATCCCACCATGGTCCGAATGCTTACAAGTTGGAGCTTCCGGATTCCTACGGCGTGCACCCAACGTTCAATGTCAAGGATTTAGCCCCTTATGTTGAGCCCCTATTTGACGACGGTGAAACGGGGACGTTTCACATCCAAGATGGGGGGACTGATGCGCCCTTGACAACCATGACCGTGGATGAGGAGGACGATGCTTTGCGGGTTCGCTCCGATGGACCCACTCACTCGGCTCCCGGAGCTAAAGGTCATCGGCCCAAGCTTCCGGCTCAATCATCCGACGCACCATTGCATCACTTGGACCCGTTAGTGGCATGCCATGTCACCACTCCACAATGGCATAGACTTCCAGCGCCACCTCATCAAGCTAGCAATATTATTATTATTTTATTATATTTTACATTAAAAATAATAGACTTTAATTTTCGGAACCGTAACTCCGGAACTTAATTCCGGGAGTTACTTTCCGACATTGATAGTCTAGGCCTTTCAATTCGGGAGTTAGCCTGGCTTTATTTCCCACTTTTATTTCCCGCCTTTATTTCCATCATTTAATTTTCGGCTAATGGTTTGGCCTTCATCCACTATATAAGGGATGCTTGGCCTCACTTGTAAAGCATGTCTAATTTTAATCAAGTATTTTGAAGAAAATCTTCATTCTTGATCTGGACATCACTTCCTCTTCAATC